>JAJKFJ010005746.1:0-18638 GCA_027382625.1 Tetmemena sp. SeJ-2015
GTCAAAGTTGAAATCAAAGACAAGCACTTTATAGATCAGCGATCCAATCTTGAATTTGCCAATGTCATTCTTAAAATATCTAGCTCACTCTATATTTATCTAGCAAGTCAATATTTTAGCTATCTCATTGTATTTCTACCGAACTCGTCATAATTTTAGCCAACTCTACTTTATTTTAGCTAGCTCACTCTAAAAGTAACGATCTCACTAGATTTTCAGCTAGAGAGGTCCAGAACTGTCGAGCGATTCCGGGGAGAATTTAAACCTTGACTAAATGGGATTTAATTTAACTTTTGACTATCACCCTGATTCTTACAATAATTAAGGTGTCTCTAAATTAATTTGAGTTGAAGAGGGCTTGGTTTCCAGGGAAGAACATAGAGGCAATCAGAATTTAATAATTTCATGAAGGAATGATTGATTCTGTAAATAGTGAAAGCCAATACCAATGAGGCCAGCAAGTCCCATTCCTAGAGCACCTCCCCACATGAGGAACTGCTCACTGGGAGCGTTGTAAGCAACCACACTAAGACCACCAACAGTGAATCCAGTAGCAAGCATAGCATCGTATACGATGGACATACCAGCCATTCTGATGAGGGGAACCATGCCTAAGCCAGTGAGTCCCATAAAACTGATCCAGAAAAGATTCTTGAGAGCGAAATTTCTATCGTAGTCAGTCATCATAGTGGCAAACATGGTTCCAATTGAGCCAGGAATTAAAATTATAATTTTAAGCCGAAGAGAAGTAACCAAGGGTGGTTCAAAGCGAAAATGGAGTTTCTGAACATGCCTAAACCAAAATATGGAAATTATTTTACAAGACTTTGAATGAATATATTTTACCATGAGTCCAGTGGTGAAGAGGCCAGCTCCGAAGTAGCCAAGGGTCTTTCTGATTCTATCTTGGACGATGGGGTTAAAGAGATGCATCTGAGGTCTCTAGAGAGAAGCAAGCATTGCCTCTTGTCTGTACTGGTACATTCTGTAAGTAAGGAACATCAGGCCTGCAGTACCCATGCCTGCTAGTCCCATTCCGAGGTAAGAAGTTCCATTACGAACAGGCCCACTGCTGAAGAAGCGTCTTGGGGCTTGAGAGGTAAGAGATTTAGCCATGGGAGCGGCTGCTCTTGTGAGTTTGTTGCGAAGAGAGAATATAGTTTTAAACATTTTTGAAGCGATTGGTTTTTAATAAAATATTGTCAGAATAATGATGAATTAAGGATAAAGAGTATCTCTCTTGTGATTTTATTGAACAATATTATAATCAGTGACTGTCATTTGTCCTTTTATTTAGCTTCCTTTCCGACCAAATACGATATCTCAACTCTAGAATTACTGAAATATTCTTATAATCATTTAAAACAGGTTAAAATAAGCTTCAAGATAAAAACTAATTCATGTTAACTTAATAAAGTCTCTTATATTTCTCAAAAGTTAATTGATTAGTTAATCACTTGTATCTATATATATTCTCCTTGTCATCTTCTTATTAGTTGAGCAAATCAATGAATGCTCTCCCTTAAGGCTTGATATTGTAGTTATTAGAATTTTACTGCTTCGTTGAGGAAGGTTTTTGTCTCATATAGCTATGATCGAAATTAGATACATTACTTTCTTGTAATTATCTCTCTTCAAATACTCTTGATTCTTATTTGTAGCCTCTTGAACTATTTAACTAGCTGTTAGGGACGTATTGGGCGGGAGAATTGGCTGAGGAGCACCCTTTATTGAGAATTAATTTATCATAAATCTCATCTATGAACTCTTATAATTAAAAATTAATTTCCTTTATTTCAAAACTCAATCTGCTTTCTTTGTTTCTCAGGCAACTATCTCAAATGCTCTTCTTTGCTCTGTGATAGAAGGCGCTTACTCTGATTCATACTATCTGAAAGTTCATAAGGCTTTTATTGCTTGATTGCTGAATTTTAATTACGTGTAGAGCTGGTATTGTTGAGATACCTGCTGCTGTTATTTAAATGAGAATGATTCTGAGAACTAATTTGGGCTTCGCTTATTTGCAAAGTGCTATTCTTCTTGGATTGGTATTCTTTAAATCTATCTCGCAAGTACTACAAATTTTCGAAGAGCTTAGAATGAGAAGAACCTGATGTATTATTGTTAGAACCATTAAGTGAATCCTCATGATAGAAACCTTCCTCGTTATTTTTTCTAGGCGTCTCTTCTGAAGTTACAAATAAACTGATGTTCTTCAAAAAGTCAATGAATTATGCGTCTTCTAAGAATGGCTTTAAGGGCCCATTTTGCTTAGAATTATCAGAAGTAGAAGTCTAATTTTAAGTTTAAGAGGCGTTCAAAGAATGAGATTCATTTCTAAATTGTTTATTGACGTTCTAAGTGCGTTGCTGTTGCTGTTGTTATTCATATTAATTCCTATTATCTTTTGAGAGTGTGACACTATTTGGGTTGTCAGATTCAGGTTAAATGATGGAATTTTTAGAATAGCTAATAGTAGAACTTTGGTTGATAATTGAGTGATTATTTGCGGCTTCTCTTTGATGATAACTTGAATCTATAGCTCTAGTATCATCTTATCTTTGAGTATATCTTTGGCTAGCTGAGCTTTAATTTAGACTTTGGGGGCTCACATAAGATCGTGAGTTATTCCTATTATTCCTCTGAATGATCTGGATTATTTCATTACTTCCTCTCCTTCCAACTACCTTCGATTGAGCAATTACTCCGCTTCCGCTATAATTAGAACCGTTAGAGCCTCTTCTATTGGTAAAAGTGCTCTAGATAGAGGATGTGTAGTTATTTGAGAGAGTACTGCTATTTTTCCTCACCCCAAAGGCAGGGGCTCCTGATTTGATATTGCTGCTTTATCTATTAAGATAGCTTTAACTTCCTTAACTTTTTTAATTGGTCCCATTAACAAAAGTAGCTCTATGAGTTTGCGAATACAACTTTTCATGAGAGTGGCTGCTGTTTCTATTTGCACTTGTTTTTCTTTTCTGATTTGATAATGGCTGTTCTATTACGACTCTGCCTTTGGAGAGTTTTCTATTTTGAGAAGAGCTAGTTTCTCTTAAATAGCTTTTGGCCATAGGTTATCCATGTTCATATATTCTGCTTGCAGTTTGATTATTGGAAATTGAAGATGATAAAACGCTTGAGTGAAGAGTTTTGCTTGAGGGATTGTATATATAACTGCCCTGACTCAATCTGCTTCCATTGAATTGATTCTCACTTTAATTTAGTCTATTGGTAGAAATTTATTTGCTGGCTATCAAAGAGGGCTACCTAGGAATTGGGCCCCTTGATTGATGGGAGTAATTGCTGCTATTTTATCCTTGAGACTATCTCATTACTCCGCAAGCCTTCGTCTTGTACATAGATACGGACTTAACTAGATTATCAAGCCGAGCTCTACAATGAGAATTATAAAGTGAGTAATCAAATTTAAGCTTACTTTATTTATGGGTCATCTCTCCTTAGATTGGATTTTGTACTTGATCTGCCAGTACTCAAGTTAATGTTTTAATAAGAAAACAAATGATGAGTTTGTATTCTTGGAGGTACTTTTCATCAAGTCTCTTGAGTTAGATCGACTATGCCTTCCAGTCTTATGATTAAGAGGAGGATTATAAATACGAGTCTAGGGATCAAAAGTATCCTCGTTTTCTGAGGCGTATGTATTTAGCTAAGAAGAATTATTATGGAAGCTTAGTCTTCTCTGAGTGTTGTCAAAAGACTGTTTCTCATCGTAGTGAAATTATTTTCTCTCGTGATGATCCCTTTCGTTTTATTGTTACTGAGGATAATTGTTAAACATCGTCATTCCTTAGTTGCTGTTAGAGTTATAAGCACTGCAAAAGTGAAATAGATTAAAGATTTTATATTCTTATTCTGGAATATAGTTTTGGAAGCTCATTTAATTGGGAATTTGCGCACGACTGAAAGAGGATTGCGAGCTGTTGGTGTTGTAGAGTTGATTTTGAATGAAACTCTGAGGATGATGGTTGCTCCTATTCATTTTCTGCAATTTGAAATTAAACTGTTAATTACAAATACTCTTTCTTCTTACAATGCAATTAATTTTATTCTGAGATCAAAAGATATCAAGGAAAGACTATAGCATTTTTAACTTGAGAGGAGAGCGCAATTTCTTGGAAATAAAGTAATTTTATCAAAATAAATTTATTTTTAATAACTTTGCAAGAGCAAGACCATGGCAGAGGCAGCAAATGAATATGACAACTAATCATTCGAGGCCGCAGAGGACTCGAATCGAGGCATGCCTTCTAGAGATTAAGCATCTCGATCAAACGGCCCTCAAAATGACTAACACTCCAATACTAACAATGGCTAGACCTAATTAATAACTATAATAGGTTTAAAACGTTTTTAGGCTACGACTCATAGCAGCAGTAGTAGTATCAGCAGTAGCTTGATGTGAGTGGGGGAGTTATAGCCCAGGATCAAGATGGAAACCAGCTTACAAATTAATCTAACGCAGTTTACTTATTGATATTTTATATGAGTTGAAGGAGGACAAATGATGGGCTCATAGGGTCAGCCCACTATCCAAGATTACTTAATCTCTCTTAACCAGAATCGTCAAGACTTTGCTGTAAAGGATAACTATGTTGGTAAGTCAAACAAGCGAGCAGTCATTCTTTTTGAAGAACTCAGGATATTAACTTTGTTCTGTAGGAGCTGAAAATTTATTGGGATAAATATCAGACATCAAATCCGATGCTGAACAGAGGATCAAAGCAGCCCTTTCTCAAAAATAACAAAGAGAAAAAGCAGATAAAAAATCAATTGCGTCTTATTTAGTGTATATGTTTGCAGAGTTAGAGATGAATCATGCAAATGAATTCGAGAACTTCACTTACCAGTGGGATATGGAGATCAAGAATATACAAGAATTAGCAAAGATCCAAATTGAGCAGATGAGATAAAAGCACTCCCGAGAACTTGAAGACCTGCGGATGTATCTAGAGTAGTCTATCTCTCTTCAGTTTAAGCCATCCCCAGAACTGCTTAATCTGAGAAAGGTGCAGCTGCATCTCTCCAAGCAAAAGAAGTAAGATTTAATCCCACAATATTTCAACAAATGTGCAGTTATACAGAGGCCAAGAAAGTGCAAACAGTAGTCAAAGAATTAGAGGACAAGGAGAATGAAAAATATCAAGCGCAGAGAGATGAGAAGATCAGGACGCAACTCGCTCACATGCAGCATAAGCACTCACATATATAGATGTATAATCTTTCATTAAAATGATCACTCACTAGAAAGAGAAGCCTTGAAAAAGAAAATCTGAACAGTTTTAAATTACTATAAATCGACACTAACTTGAAGGAAAGAGACAAAGTCAGGAAAATTGAGCAGCAAGAGATGCTTCAGCGCTTCCTTAACAGCTAAAACGAGTAGAATCTAATGCAGAAACTTGAGAGCAGCAAGCTTGGAAACTAACTCAAAATCAAGAACTACGCAAGCACAATCGCTGATAAATATTTTTGCATAAAAGAAAAGGTACGGAAATTAGGCAATCAATTATTTTATCAAGACATAATTAGTTTAGTAAAAGAATTCTAATCAGATTTGGAATAGCATTCAAGATATTGATTAAATTAAAAATGGGAAAAACTCATCAGTAGAAAATACAATCCATTCGAGAAGTTGGGTTCAATTAAGATCAAGCAATTTATGCCCTGGAATACTGCAATCAAGATCTAAACAATTCAATTGAAAAACGATTTTTAATCATGAATTAAAAGTTCTTTTATTTAATGCTTTAGACTATCTACTTAATTGGTATTTTTGCTTTGTTTGTTGAACTTAATTTATAGTTAAGGAAATATACCATAGCTCTAAGTACCCAATCACGGAAGCAGTAGGGGGAATAATAGTTCACAGCTATTTTAGATGGTAAGTTTTTTACTTCTCATTAAAGGAATTTTTAGAGTGAAGAGCAGCAGATTAAACTAGCCACAGAGTAAAGCTTGGCCTAGCTTTCTAATCGAAGCACAAATAATAGCACCAGTCTCAACTAAAGTGTTCATAATGGCAATGGATCTTAAACTTCCTAAGAAGAAGAATTCTTCGCCCAGTATGAGCCCATGGAGGCAGAGGACAGACTGAGAATTGATGATACTCCAGTAGGCTTGAAGAACGTTGGCAACAGTAAGTTAAGATGAAAACTTTCCTTTATAATATGAAAAAATTCGAAGTTATTGCAAAGTTTGTAAATTGGTTTATATAGCTTGTTACTTCAACTCAATCCTGCAACCTTACTTTTTCATTCCAAATTTCACAGAGAAAATCCTTTCTGCCTTCCAAACCGAGCAACGGCTTTAAGAGTCTCTGAAACTGGTAAGCTCCGAAGTGAAGGACGAGGTTACGCGAAAACGTTAAAAGCAGTCTAAGACTCTGATCGTGCTGATGTCCAAGCTTATAGGATAAATGATAATGACTAATAAGAAGTATCTAGACCCTAATTTCGTCCTGAAAAGCCTGTGCGATGACTTTGGAAATAGGATCAAAATCGGAGAACAAAAAGATATTGGTGAATTCAATCTCAACTTCATTTATTATACAGCATAGTTTTAATTGAAGATTATTTTTTAATTCATTGAGAGGATAGAGGAAGGACTCGGAGAAAATGATAAGCTTGGAGATGAAGAAAAATTAGAAGAGAGATTTTAAAGTCTTGATTTGTTTGTGTTAATTTGTAAGAGGAGAAAAAGAGTTTCGATGTTTCAGCGAACTAAACCTATGCAAGGCAGTCTTCTCTCAGTTTGGATGTGTATAACTTTCCTCAAGATGGTAATGATATGATCAAGGCCTCACAAACCATGAAGCACCCTTCCAAGTTCAATAATTCCAGCGTCATGGGTTAACATGTAGCATCAGGTCACACTAGTTATGAGCGTGTTTTAGTGGGTGATATAAAAGCCTATTATATATATACCATAGCGGGGTGTTTAATTCTGCTAATCTAATCTAATCTAATCTAATCAATAATTCCATACAAGAGAATTAAATTTTAAAGAACTTATTCTCCATTTTTAGAATTTCTTTGGCTAGAAAATAACTTACATAACTGTGTAGAGAGAAGGCTAGAGTGAGAAAATAGTGAGTGAAAAGTAGGAGAAATTGGGTACCATATTCTTAAACATAGAAAATGAGAATCTCTATGAGGCCTTGAATGCAGCCTTTCTAGACACTATTCAAGACTTCATGAAAGAGTCTGAGTATTCAAGGTGTTAGAGTGAGTCCTATATCTCTCAACCGCCTAATGTGCTCTTCCTGTCTTTAAACAGGGTTCAATACAACAAGTAGTTAAAGTAGGTGGTCAAGAATAACGCAGTTTTCAAATTTGATAAGGTTATATATGCTGATGCTTTCCTTATCAAGAATAGAAAGAGAACTAGAAAAATGCTAGAATATATTTAAGTTTCGTAGTAAAATTATTTATTCAAATGAGATAAGAACTGCAGTAAACAAAGGATAAGATAAAAGTGCTTAGTGAAAATTTGAAGGTCTATGAAAATATCTTTTATTCCGGAAAGGGGAATAAAACAGAAGGAGAGGCCTCTGGCTCAATCAGCATGGCCTAAAACTTGCTTATGACTTAAAACATAATTCAATCTAACTTCAAAGCTAACAAAGTGGAAGGCTAGATGCAATAAAGCGACATACTCAATGATTTTAATTTTTATCTTCTAAATTACATAGTGGCTCACAATCCCATGAAGATTGGTAGTCTAGATTTCTCAAAACAGGAATTTGAAATCGCAATGAAGTTCATAGGAGAGTATCAGAGAGTTATCAGTTAGTAGCAATCAGAAATCTAGACTTAGATTTAGCAGCTTAGTGCCAGGCTTAAGATGTCTTACGATTCTTCTAAAGAGCACCCTTACTACCTTCATGCAGTGATAATACACTAAGGCTTTGCAGATACCGGCCACTATTACACCTATATCTACGATAGGAAAACTCAGAGTTGGTGGAAGTTCAATGATCACACTGTGACATAGGAGAGTGAAGAGGTTGTGTTTGAAGATGCGTACGGTGGGAATGATAATCAGGGAAAGACTGCTTATTCCCTAGTCTACATTAACGATTTAATAGCTAGATAGATTGAAAGCAAATCTATTACTGAACTATACAAAGGTATAGAGAGCAAGATAGATCCACTACTCAAAAAATACATACATGAAATCAATAACAAGTTCAACCAAGAGGTCACATAATCGAAGGTGCAAAGTATCGTCAAGACTATAGTAGAGTAGCATAAGCATCGCCTCAAATAGGTCAACGATATCTGGGACTAGCAAAATACTATTATGCAAAAGAATCTGATCAATTTCGGACTCTATCTCAAGGATTTAGGCAGTCCATCCTTCTCCCGTTGGTTCTTACTTAATTAAGTAGTGAAGGAAAAGCATCCAGCTCAGCTAGACCTTCTCTCTATGACACAAGATGATGTGATCTTTTAAATGCTGAGCACCCATTTCACCAAAACATTTTTGAAGGTCTCAGAGAAAGAATCTAAAATTCTAAAGAACCACATGAATAATTTCAGAAAGTTGAAAATGTAGTGCGCTTCTATCACTGAGATCTTTTGCCTACTTACTAAAGGAACTTATATGAGAGCAGTTGAAAATATCCTTTACTTCAAATAAGATCTTGCAGATGTGAATCCAAGTGAAAGAACAGCCAATCTGATGCGACTTCCTTTCGATTCGAACAGAGTTTTCCTGTTGTCTTGTCTTACTGCCATCAACATTTTACCATTTTCTTTGAAACAAGTAATTGATAGATGGAAACATAGATGAGGCATTAAACTATGCAAATATAGTGGCAGTAGGTTCCTCTATATTACTTGAGAACTCTGACTCTCAACTTAAACACACTAACACCTGCTTGGAAAGATCTTTTAAACTAGCTAAGAAAAGCAAAAGCTTCAAGAAAGAACATGAAAAGATCTTTAAGGATATAATATAAAATAACTGATATATATTTGATATAATAGCTAAATTCAAGAAAGGAAACTTAACCAAGGAGGAAAAGCTAATTGCCAAACCTACTCCCAAACTAAAAGCAGAGTTAGACTTCATAAATGCAGAGGATCTTAACGAATGGCATGAGCAGTTTGATCCAGATAGCCTCGCATTCAGATACTTCAACTTCTTAAATATGCGCATAATAATTTTAAAGATTAAACTTTTCACAGGAGTTCAAAATTAGGTTTGAGCCCTATATTAAAATGCACGTAGAAATACTAGATCGCAAGAACCCACCAAGCGAGGAAGAGATAACAGCGTTTGAATTTAAATTAGGCGTAGATATAAATAAAATATAATGATATTTTTAATTTTAGTGGAGGCTTTTCTTATCACTATTTTTATTAACAATTTTTTTTAAATTATTATATTAAACAAAAATAAAAATTAATTCAAAGCTTAAATACACAAATGCTTGGCTTGTGTATTTTTTAGAAGTGATAAATTTTAAAAGAATTTTTAAGGGGAAAAATATGTTTTTGAATTGCCTTGCGGATTCACCATGAATAATATGGATTACTATTTTGAGATATGAGCAGTCAAAAAATTAGGAGGACAAAAATTTTGCAGCTCAAAAATTAGGAGAGACGATATATCGAACAAAAATAATTCAGATGATTAAGTTATACTATAATATTGCGCCATTAACGCATTAAAAAATTTAGGCATAATTAAATTTAATATATAGTATATATTATAAGGGTTTCCTTTATGTCTTTGAGGATTCTATATTAGAAATTAAAAGTCTGAAAATTTTAGATAATTATATCATCTCACTCTTAATATAATTCATTAAAGATTAAGTAATTTTTTGTCAGTCATAGAACATTAGTCTATCTCATGCATAATAATTCTATAAGACGATAAGGAAAGACTTTAGCAAATAGTATAGAGATATTTAATATTTAATTTAATATTATTACATTCATAAATTAATGGCAACCTAAAGCATATATCATGCTGCTAAACTTTTTCTAATATTATGATGAGCTCCTAATTTTTGAGCTGCAAAATTTTTGTCCTCCTAATTTTTTGACTGCTCATATCTCAAAATAGTAATCCATATTATTCATGGTGAGTGTCAATAACATTCTATAAGTAGGAAATGACGAAATTAGCTAATTATTCTGGATCTTATAATTCTTAAGCCATTTCTTGTTTCTCCTTCTCTCTTATTAACTCATTCTCTTATAATTTTTTGTTTGAAAATCTCAATCTCTTGGTTAAATTCTAAATAAACTTAATTTTTGCTTATTTGATATATCTTTTCTTCACTGGTTTCACATTTCTCAATCGAATTTATTACTAATATTTATTCTTGCTTTTTGTTGTTGTTGCTGGAGATAGATCTATTGGTTATTGAGATTATTGTTCTGAGTGAAAAGCAGGAATTGGGGGACGAGTCTTGTATTTTATTACTGATTGAGCCAGTCATTTAATTCTGAGTATGATCTGCATGCACTTTAAAGTTGTTGATACTCTTGGAGAGAGTATCCAAAGTCATTACAATTATTTGTGGAGTGCTCTACTAAAATACCCATAAAAGTTCTGCAGAAGCTGATATTAGAATTTGAGATCACGCCATATCTAACTGCCGAGATGAACTATGAGGAATCTCAAAGTACTAATTATTCCAGAAATCCTGCAAAAAACAGCTACTGCTTGAGGTGTGTCTCTATATTTTTATGTCACCATTTTAAGATTTTCGACTTACTATTTTTAAATATCTCCTAGATTAATTTATTATTAAACTATAATGGGTTTTAATATTTTTAAAACAAATTAGGAAAAATTCTAGGCTATCGAACTTATATGGAGCTCTTAACTTGTGAAACACTTATTAAAAAAGTTTATAGCAGGTGAACTGGAGGCAGGTAAGCACTATGAAAGTGGTGATTATTATTAAAATCTATAAGCAATTTTCCCTTACTTAGGATGCATAAGCCAAATGCTGGAATAATTCCTGGAATCACTCCCGATTTAATATTTTACTTACATGATAGTTAATCTAAAGTATTCTAATTTTAAATTTAGTATCTCAAAACAATAATAATTCTTCTCTAATATTCTAATGAGAACAAAGCATTGATATATAAGACCGGCAGACACTAAATGAATACCTTTACCAACATCCTGGAATAATTAAATTATTTTATATAAAATTTAAATCTGGATCATATATTGCTAAAATTATGTACTTAAAGAAGATAAGATTTTTTTATTTAATGTATAAAATAAGTTTTAAACAAAAGAATTTTGAGAAATTTTGGAAATTAAATTTAATTAAATTTTTTCTAAAAATGTATTTAAAAAGCAACTTTATAATCTTTTCATCTCTGAATATGAAATGCCTTTTAGAGATATAATTTTAAAAGGAAAATAAGAGCCTAACTAACATCAGAAAGAAATGTAGAATTCATATTTAGCAATTTAGAGATGAAAAAAGAAAAACTTATTTGAATTTTTTGATTTTCTATATAAAAAGATAAAGATCGGAGGGTATTCGCCAATTTATTAAACATAAAATTTTTATCTTATGCTACTAAGAAGGAAGCACAATACCTTGACAAGGTTAAACTAAATAGGAAGCAATATTATTTTATGAATCAGAAGCCTTAGTGTATATTATAGTAGCGAATTTAATAAAAAGAGAATTAAATTAAGAATTAATTTATAAAATTTATAATCCGTGACAGTTGAAGTCTGAGATATTGAGCTGAAATTATTATCATTCGATTTAGCATTAAATTATAATAGAGTAAGGTCGTTTTAAATTGTGGAAGTAGAGTAACTTAAATACAAGGTCGCTTACATCAAAATTTTTTTTCATTGAATGGTGGTGGTAGTAGTAGTGTAGTGGAAGTAGTATAGTATTAGTAGACCTATTCAATGAAATTTTATCTGAACCCCAATCACTGATCACATTTTAAATTAATCGCCAGTCACTCCAATATCTTAAATTTTAATTGATCACTTTTTAATTAAAGGTGGCAGCCACCTCGACTTAGAATAAATGAAAGCGAATTAATTTTCTGAATGCTATAATTTCAAAAATGGAATGGTTTCAACTTTGTGGTCTGTCGACTGGGAGCAAGAACTCAAGTTCTTAATTTTACAGATTGAAATTTGATTATTTAACCTTTACCCTTTACACGTCAATCCTATACTATAAGCAACTTTAATCCTATTAGTATCTTCTGAAATGTGTTTTTACTATTTTGTTTTAAATTATTATCTATAATTAATAAATAATCTATTACTCCAAACTTAAAACAATTTAAATACTGATATGTTTGTTACAATTAACTGTAATTTTTTCATTTTTTAAATAGCTTCTCTTGCTTAAGTTTCATTTATATTTACCTTTCTTTACAAAAATACTACTCTATAGTTACATAATCACAATGACATTTATAAATTATAATAAAATTCTTCAATCAAATATTAATTATACAGAAGAATTTTTTTATCTTTTTAATTTACTGTTTTAGGGAATTTAAAGAATTTATAATTTTTTATTGCAATACTGAAAACAACTGAGGAGATACCAGGGAACATTTAATATTTTAATTAATTTTGTAACTTCTCTAAATTACAAAGAAGTAAAAATAATATAACGAATTAGGCCAAAAAAGTTCTACTGGAATTCAAGCTCTTGAATTCAGTTTAAGTTTTGTAAACTTTTGCTCAATAATAGTAGGATGCGAATAATAAAGGAGGATATTATAATGAATTTCAAAGGATGATAATGAAACTTAATAGATTATATACCAAATATGGCATTCCTAACGAAATTTCTTAATAGTGATTTAATATCTTAAATTCATTCATATTTTTAACCAAATGGCAGAAATCATTTACAGTGAGAAAAATAAAACTTAAATTTATTATATAGTTGTGCTTTTAAGAAGTTTTAACTAATTTAATATAATTGGTAATTTTTATAAAAAATTGATTCTTTAAAATTCTTAAAATTTATTAAGATTTTAAGACTTATCTTATTACTCATAGCAACATTATTTTAATAATTATGAGTCTTAATTACATTCTAAGTGATTATTTATTAGATAATAGAATTACATATCTCCTTAAATCAGTTATCTCCACTGCTTTATAAAATAAGAATCTTCTTCTACAGTAATTGGATCAGGTACGGCAAGATTGGCTTCGATTATAGAGTATAAATTATTATTTAAAAATGATTAGAAATTAATTTACACTTTATCATCTCTTAAATCCTAGCTTTTATTAAAGAGAAACTTAAATTAATTTTTGATTGTCTATCGAACAAGCTGCAGATCAGGGGTGAATGTGCAATTTCAACTGACACGAAGTTGCAACTCTCCATTTATTATTTTAACCAATCACCAATTTTAATTTAATTCTCAAATATATTATAGGTCATATACGCTTCATTCAAAAGGATTAATTATGTAAAGAAATGGAAGAGATTCAACAATAATAATGCCACACATTAATGGAAAATGCCCTTCATAAATAACATTCAAATAACTAAGACTTATAAATATATTCACGTTCCATTTTACTAGTATTCCGCCTAGTAATTAAAAAGAATGTCTTTTCCGATTGTTGTAGTCTACATTTTTTTAAATTCGCGAAAACCTAATTCAATTTGAACTATAATAAAATAATTAAAACAAATAAATGGAAAATCTCAACTATGAAGTTTAAGTTCTAGTTAATCATCTTCAAGTTGGAATTAGCTCTAGATAGGCTGAAAAACAATACAGTGAATCTTTAAAACTGCTATTGGAAAATATTGTAGAGCCAAGATTAATCCTAACAGAACAACAATAAGTAAGATATTAAAATGATACTTTATTATCCTCATCCAAATAACTATCTTCTGAAAGCAAATTATTTTTTACTCACATATTTTCCTTAGGTTGAGCTATTAGAATCAATTTTATTTCACGTTATGACTAAATAGCGAAGAAAAGATTATTAAATGTATGGAAAAGAAATTTTTAGAGCGATGGAAATCTTAAATTAATCTCCAAAATCTAATAAACCTAATTCTATAAATTTTTTAATATTGATCTTATTTCTTAATAAAATAAATGATAATTAATTTTTATGAGTAATTTAAATTCTTTAATTTAAACTTTATTTCCTTAGACTTACAGATCAATAAGTTATCTATTGAATTTAATAAATTAGATATAATTCTGTTTACTTTGATATTATAATCTTAATACTAAAGCAAGATCAATTTATTTATTTCTTATGAGTTTATAAGGGAACTCACTTGCTTAATTATTGGAGCAATTGCATGCTTACAAAGAAAAATAATTGGTAAAAATTATAAAACTTTATTTCGCAACTAGCCTCTCAATATCCATGAGAATAAATTATTTGAATTATACTTATCACGTCATTTTATGACCTAATTTTATAATACTAAAAAGAATTTGTGCTAATTATTTACCTCGTAGAGTTTATAGTATCTATTTCTTAAAACTTATTATTTTTTATAATAAAAGGAAAAGAAGATTAATTGGTTTGTAAGCTAATTTAGAATTGATAGATATATGCCAATTCAGCTATGCAATATAAGGGAAAGGGCCTCATCTTCGTAGGAATTTATTATAGGATGAATATGAATGGATTAGAGAGATTGCTAAAAAGAGATGTATAAATGATAAGATGGTTAAATTAATAAAAACATCTTCTAGATTTATAACTGCCTTGATCTTTAATTGCGTACTTTTGAACCTAAACTATATCAGCTTTGAATTTCACTCTTTCTAAACATTTCTTATTTATTTTCAAACGTTTTCTCTTTTCAAACTATTCTTCGTCTTAAAAATTTTCTTCCTCATCATCATATTATTTTTCATTTTAAATATCTCTTCAATATTTCTACTACTGCTATTGTTGTTGCTATTATTGTTATTGCTACTACTGCTAGAAATATTTGTCAGCAAAAAAATTTAATAAAGTTTTACCTGTAGGATTTGAACGTGGTTAAAAAACACTCACCTAGGCGTTAACCATCTGAAAATCAAATAGTCAATCAACTTCTACTAGTGAATTTAACTAAAATATCTCTTACCTCCAATTCTGCAATCGTATCCATCCTATGGTAGTTACAAAATAAGAAATCAATTACAGGTAATGATTCCCTAAATTTTTAACAATGTCTATATATATTGAATGCTTTGACAGTACTGTATTTCATCCAAGGTATTTAGCTGATCTATAATTTTATATGAGCAAAGATTTTTTCATGTGAGCAAAACAGGAAGGGCCATTTCCATTAATCCATAGTTTAATAATTAGATATAAATAAAAATGGAAGTTAATAGTGAAATTCCTATAAAATATTTATAGCAGGAAGAATTATTGGAAAATATTCACGAGATTTACTTGAAAAACAAAGATATTCATAATTAAACTAGAGAAGAGTTTGCACTCAAAATCATGTTCAAAATCTTAAAGCACAATCCAAAATAAACAAATCCATTCTTATTTATAATATTAATTAATAATATTTTTAAAATATAAGTTTACTCAATTTAAGAACCTTAAATACATGAAAAACTTAGAGAAATAATATTTAGCTTCATCTCTAAAAATTATTTTTAATTTTGTTTCTCAAACTTTTCTGACCGCTCGAGGAGCAATCTTACCAAAATTATTTTACAGAATGTATATCATGAGATTCTACACACAGACAGCCAATCATCCTAGCAAATATACCAAAACATTAAAATAAAACAAAGATTAGTAACAATATTACATTATATAAGTGAATTTATATAGTAAAAAAGCCTATTTGAATTTTGCTAATAAACTAATTTTGAAATAGATTTAAGCGAAGCATTATTAACGATCATAAGTTTTTTTTGCAATCTCTCTTTGCTTTTATCTATTTTGTTCAATTCTAGTTTCTCCTTGGGGAATATGAAATGAGAGATAGATTTTTAAAAGCAATGTTTATATATAAATTAGGTGTTGGTGAAAGAAATAAGTTTATCTTTATATATATTATCTTTTAATTTTTATAAGATTTCAAGCTTAGAGGAGTATAAATAGTAATAGAGGGATATTTTCTTAAAATTATAAGTCGAGTTTTTTGCATTCAATTATGATAAGTCTCACAAATAAAAAAGATAATACTTTTAAATTAGCTTCATAATATGAAGGAATTAATATTAATTCATTCAAAATTATTTCTCAAATATCAACTTCAATTCTCTATTAAGATAATGCTAATGATTTTGCATAAATTATTTTTTAATGTAAAGTTAACTGATTTTATAAAATATTATTTTAAAGCCTTTAGGAGAATGCAATCTAAGAAGCTATGAGGTTCAATCAGTACTGTAATTAAAGTGCCTTTAATTTTATTGCTTATTTTTAATTTAATATAAATAGAAATAATGGTATATTAACCAAGAATTCAACTTCTCGTTTTTATTGCAAAAATAGGGGCACAAAGCACATTAAAATAAAGAGTAAAGAAGATACCTAAAATTATAAAATGAGAACGAAGAGACTAGAGCCTCATTTGCATTAAAAAATAGTGTGGATAGAATCTTGCTGAGAGTTTGATAAAAAAGAATATAATTAAAATTAAATTAAAATGGAGAAAATCAATTACAGTTTAAGTGTGTCAGATTTAAATAATAAATACACAATTCGAGAGATAATAAAATTCTATGAACTTTTTATTCTCGCAAACTTCGCGCGTGAGTGCTCAGGAAAGAGTTAGCAAAAAAAGTTGAAGAGAGCCAGGTATTTCAAAATCAAGACACTGCATACATTATATCTCGCTACTGTGAAGTGCTCAGGGGATAATTAAAGAATAAACTGAGATTTTATATTGTAACTCGCCATTTATTATTAAAACAAATCGCCAATTTCAATTTAATTTCCCTACTATAATAAGAAATTTAGATGAAAAATGGGCAATCTAAAAATAATTATGAAAATTGAATGCTTGTATGACTCACATTTGAGGCATGGCTAAATGAAAAATAAGAAAAGATTCTTAAATTGATTGAATTCAGAATGAAAAGTTGGCAAGATTTAATTTTTGAATAAGCCAATAAATTGAAAAAATGAGATGACTCTTGAATAATAGAACACCAGATAAAATGTCAATAGTTCAATAAGAGCCTAATGGCCAAAACCAGAATAAGAAGAAGTACAGTGAATGGAAATGATACTTAAGGATTTGAGAACCCATAAATGAAGATCTCAAAGACTAAAGTACACAGAAATGAAAACTAAAATGAGGAAAAGTAGAGACTCAAAAAATAAAAAATAGCAAGAGCTGAGCTGAGCTGAGCTAAAGGTCCAGTTCATTTTTTTTAAATCTTTATATGATTTAAAAAAAAAACAGTCAAACAGTATCTTCTTAATCGGCATTAAGGCAAACATTATTTTAGCCACTTTCGCTACTATAGTAACACATACACTATATTGAAAGTATATTACAGACTTAATTCAAAGTTTTGCATAAAGTCCTGTAACTTATAATATCATAGAGTATGATAAATTAAACTATCGGTTACACTATATTTATTAAATAGAATTTTCAATGTCGTTAATAAAATTGCTTTTTCATTAAAAGAAAATAATTTCTAAAAAATTTCTTTATGATAAGAAATTTAAAGTCTTTACAGTTAACTTTTCATTTAAAAATAATTTATGCAAAATCAATGGCATTATCTTAATATTAATTTTCAGGTATAATATTTTTTCTTATAGTGATATAATTTTATATAAAACGAAATGGATTATTTGTTTTAAATAATGGATTTTATGTCAAAAATTATATAGAATTAAGAAAGTATGCACATTTTATACGCTCTTCACTCATTCTTCAAAATCTATAAGTGTATCAAATAAAAAAAATGAAAATGTAATTTTTTTAATATTTATTTTGCCAAATATAAAACTTAAATAATTCAGCGTAACTTTTAAATTCATGATGAAGAACATTGAACTTTATGTTCCTCAAAGGTGTATTATTCAAATTTAATGTAATAAGTGAAATATTGCAATAGAAAAGATCACAAATTTTAAATTAATACTAAGTAGGTGAGAAAAAAAAAATTTTTTCTCGATATTAAATAAATTAATTCTAAAATATTTTCCAAGATAACTAAAATTAAGTATAAGTAAAGAATCAATGACAATAAAAAAGAGATAAAAAAATGACTCTTATAAATTCTTTATAAAATAACCGTTAGTTTTTACTATCAGTGATATAAAAATTCAATAATATAAGTCTATTATTCAAGGCAAAGAATAAAAATAAGTTGTAAGATATAGGTATTTCTAAAATCTTTAATTATATCTAATCAATCTTCCTTTACTAAGTATTAAAATAATTAATAATCTCGAACAATAATAATCTTAAATTAAACTCAAATTTTTCAATAATATAATGCAATAACAATCTGTAAGAATTATATTTTGAATGATCCAAAACCCTATAATATGATAAGAAAGTGAAAATAAGTTGTGTATAATTAATTTCTTTATTAGTACTTATAATCATGCGAGTCAAACGCGAAATTACTCAAAAATAACTACATGATCCATCCTATCTCAGTTTCATT
>JAJKFJ010005749.1:0-18620 GCA_027382625.1 Tetmemena sp. SeJ-2015
GAACGACCGTCCTCCAATCATTAATCAGACTCAATAGTAAAAATACCATTGAGCGGGGCGAAGTCTGATTAATGATTGGAGGACGGTCGTTCGAACCCCCCGCGGGGAAAAGTTTTTTAATTAATTGACAGTTAACCTAATTAATTTCAAAAAAAGTGATTAATAATAATTCAACTTTAAATAATTTCTAAAAACCATTCTGTTTCTCAGATATTATGAGCACCATCTCTAAAAAAAACTTTTTGTTCCTTATTATAGCTCAAATAATTTTAGTTTTTTACTTCTTAAATATAAATAAGCAACTGTTTTAACTTTGACGTTTTTGAGTTAAGTATGTTTTAAGGTTTAATATCTCTATGAATGATCCTGTTGTCATGAAGGTGCTTGAAGCCTAAAAATATTTAATTAACCCTAACAATATGGGTATCAATCGAACGCTCATCTCAAGGGGAGAAATAATGATCCTGTGCATGCAGGCTGAATCCTCAATTTGTGAAGGCATAATAATTAGGAGGTTACATTTATGAATAATTGGCACCTGCCACATTAAAGTCCGGTTAACTCCATCAGGAGAGCAGATAGAGGGTCATTGCGCAGGATAAAGTCCAGCTAATTTTGCAAGCGCTATCCAATGAGCCCTAGATCGTCCCAAATGGACACTTTTCTCAACTGCCAGGAAACTCATCATCTACAAGGGTAAAGCAGATAGATAATAGATAACGTAAATTAACAGCAATTAATTTAAAAAAAAGTTTTGCTAAATCAAGCTTAAATTAGTAATATTAAATTAAAATAAAATAAATCAGTGCCAGTTGAAATGTGTCATATTTAAATAATAATTACACCATTCGATTCAGCATGGGATTCGAAGAACTTTTTATCAATGAAACTTTTGTGTGGGAGCGCTCAGTCAAGAAGAAGAGTGCGTAAGTCAAATCTCACTGCTGAGAGGTGATGTGGAGATGATTAAAGAGGAAACTCATATTAATTTTTGATTCTCTATCGAACAAGCTGCAGATCAGGGGTGAATCTACGATTTAAACTTATACCATTTTGCAGCTCTCAAATTATTATTTTAACCAATCACCGATTTTAATTAAAATTCCTACTATAATACTGAATCGCTTCTATTCCATTCAATAAATCCCGAATTTTTATTAATTTTAGTTTTATTAAATTTGTGTGAAAGTACTCAGCCCAGATACAAAAGCTGTAATGATTAAGTTAAGGCGGGAAGAAAAAATCCTCATTATATATAGCTTATGAACGTATTCATCATAAAGAAAAATATTTTTAGTTTATATCCAAATTCTACTATTCTATAAAATTATTTATTAAAAAAATTATTAACTATAATATCCTAACAACGAGAGGCCAGGCTAAATTATAGCATTTTTATAACATTTTATTTTTTATTGTTTAAAATAGAATAAAGGTTGATAAATAATTAAATATATTTTTTGATTAAAGCAGAAAATTAATTCTCATTTAATAATGGCTAAAACGAAAGAAATAAATGATTTGATAAGACTAATTTTATGAATACCTAAAACAAATTCTTAAAAGATTTAACTTATTTTTAATAGAAAAAAGATCCATCTCTAGCATAAACATTCTATATTTTATTTAGTATTTTTATAACAAAATAATCAAACAAATGGGCAAAAGTTTATACGAAACTTGTTTCGAACTTTAATATCAAGTTTTTTCCAAAGATTTTCCCAATAAGGAATGGTTCCTAACTCCATTTATAGAAATAGCTACTCTGAGAAATGGAAGGTTGATATTCTAAGGAATACCAATCAATTTATTTAGGGAGATTAAAAATGAGTATCAACCTATTGTACAAGAGAAAATATGGTCTCTCCAACTTCAAGTTATTGTTATTTATCTATTCCATATAGAGGAAAAATATTGGGTTTGCTCGAATTAATGCATTAAATAGTATATCTTTATGAGATGGGACTAAAGCTTATTACTTAAAATTAATAAATATCTTTGGCTATACGATTTTATAAATAAAGTCTGAATAAGTTGTATTTTAGAGTAAGGGTGAAATCGCTATGGATATTTGAATCTAAACGGTTTCTAATTATAGATGAGAATTTAATGGAAAATAAATTTAATTGATATATTGAATTAAAATGTCTTTAATGAGTTGCAATTGAAATGTGCCCAATTTAAATAATTATGACACCATTCGATTAAGCATGGGGTTATAAAAACTTTTTATCCTTGCAACTTTTGAGTGGGAGCTCTCAGTCAAAAGTTATAAGCGACACAAGTTTTGATGAGATCAATATTGAAGATGAAGGATAGTGTGCAACTCATATCTCGCTATTGAGAGGTGCTGAGAAGATGATAAAAGATGAAACTCATACTATTTTTTTATAAGCTATCGAACAAGCTGCAGATGAGGAGATGAATCTGCGATTTCAACTGTCACCATTTTGCAACTCTTCATTTATTATTTTAAACAATCACCGATTTTAATTAAATTTTCTACTATATTATATTCAACAAATTGATGGTTATGATTTTTGAAATAGTTTGAATAAGGAGCACTTTTTTAGTTTTCTAGAGAATATGTTTTAATTGAGTGGGAGACGAAATTATATTCGCAAGATTTTCTCAATTTTTTAAAAAAATTACTGATATTTTTATTTTGGGATTTTAATGTTGAAATGAAACTCTTTTAATAGGGTAATTATAGTTGTAGTTGAAGACAAAATGAAAAGATATAAATATACTGCTGATTAATTATTAAAATCTTATCAAAGACTCATTATTGAAAATTAATTTTTAGAAAAACTAATCCACTTTTTGCTAATTATTTACTAAAAATATTCATTTTTGGCATTCAAAATAGCTTAATCAGCTCAGGATGCATTAGAAAATGAAGACAAAAAGATTTGAGGGTCATCAGTAAGTGTCTTTTAATAGATTAATGATTGGAAAATGATATATCCACCTATATTTACCTAAAATTTTATAATAATAATAATCTAAAACAAGAAATTGATTTTCTTTACTAAATTATTTTTTATTATAAGCATTTTTTGTTTTTCTTATTAAAGCCATTTTTGAAAAAATTAGATTTTAAATTATTACTGTCTCATCAATTAAATTAGGCAACAGAATTGTGGATATTAAATTTGAAAATGCTATATTATCTCCGTACTAACTAAGGTAAATTAAAGATTTATTTGATTAAAATAAATCTAAACTAAATTGAAAAATGAATAATCAATCCAGCAAATGCGCTTTATAGTCTTAGTATTCTAGAAATTATTTTAAGCTCTGTAAGTTGTATTCATTAAAAAAACCTTTAATGTAAAAAGTTCAACACATATTTCTATATTTCCATAATTATTTTATTATTTGTACTAAGGAAATTGTATTTATTCATCCATAATTTTCAATTATATCTATATAATTGAAAAATATTCGGTAAATTAAAAACTTCTGCTTCTATTGCATAATTATCCCCACCCCAAAAAAATTCACTTTTAAAAGAAGCTTAAAATAAGATTAGTTACAGAATATAAAGATTGAAAGCGTGATAAAAGACCATAATCTTAAGCCCGGGGCCCTAGAAATGCTGAAATATTGACAAAATCTAACAGATATATTAATTTAAATTTAAATTTAATTATAAAAAGAAAAATACTTAGAAAAAAATTGCATATTATATATAATAATTTTGCCAATCATTTTTCGTATTCAGAGAGTTAAGTTAGTATGTTTTTTTTTATTAAGTTTATATTAACTATAAAAGAAGATTTAAATACTTTGCATCAATATTCAAATAATGATCATTATCTTTAAATGTTTTAAATTTTAAATTGTTTTAGTATCCTGCTTTTAATATTGCAATAAGAGGGAATTCATAGTAATAGCAAAATGAGCTTTTAATTTTTATTATTTGGTTTATTTGTAATTTATATTTCATAGAGCAAAATTTACAAAACAGAGAAAGAGAAAATATGTAAAGAGGCCAAAAAATTAACAATAATTTTAATGGCCTAGAAAACGGATTCTAAAACCTCAATCTAAATTAAAATTTAGGAGGAGCCAACTTAAAATAATGTTGAGAAAGTAAAAAAAATAAAATTTAAAACATTTAATAAAAAATAAAAGATATAAAAATACATATTATACAAACTTGCCTTTAAGTATTCAGTCTCTATTTTTATAAAGTAAAAAATTATTATTGTTAAATATATTGACGTATTTTAAATCCTTTTTAAAATTCAAGATCGTATAATGAATTAAAAAATCAACCTCCTTTTTAATAATTAATATCGTAAATATAGAATTCCAATATTTAGCGTCTTTTAATCAATTAATATTAGAAATGGCTTTGCTATTAAATAAATATAACGGTCTCATCAATCTCTAATTTTCCTAGCTTAATATCATAAACTTTGAAATTCACTCAAACCGCAAAGTTTCCACTGGCAAAAAAAGTGGCAGTTTTCTTTTGCAATTCTGTGACTACTATATTAGCTCTTTACTAAAAAATTAAATAAAAAATATTAAAAATACTTAGAACTATAACAATAATAGCAGCAATAAGCTGCTATGTAAAATCTACTTAATTAATATAAGTAGACAATTATTGGCTTTCGAATAAAATTAATATTAATTAAACTTAATTTTTTGGGATTTCCCTAATCTATGACTGACTCAAGATATTTAAAACTAAAAGTAGAAGATGAAAAGTAAATAGAAGAATTTTAATATTATCCATTCAGAAAGCCAGCTTTTATTGTAGGAAGGCACTGTTTTTAATCTTATTAATAAACTTTAGAGAAGTAGCTTTGAAACCATCTCTATATAATAGGCATGTTGATCAAGAAAGTTCCCTTTAATTGTGGGATTTAATAAATCAGTAAAATTCACTTTTTGAATTTTTTTTAGCAATACTCGGCCGACAAGGAGCGCTTATAGTACCAAAAAAATGTTTATGTATAGATGAAAAGACCTCCTTGGTCCTCGTTCGTCCAGGCTTTACAGAAGCAAAAAAATAAGTTTTAGAAATCGGGGCTGAACGTCTAATATTACTTTTTCTATATTTGTTTGGTATGCTCACAGAATTTTATTAGAGGAGCTAATAATGCTTCGAAACTATCCGATACTAAACCTTTAATTTTAATATTCTCTCTCTATCTTTTCAATTATATTGCGAACTATAATTGCCCATGAATGCTCGTATCCCTCCCTAACAACCTAATCATATTCCTCAACATTAAGGGTATTAGGCTCAAGTAAACCACTTCAATGCCCAATACAAAAACTATTTAAAATTTTAGTTTAAAATACGGAAATTTGATCCTTCCTTAGAATCAACAAGATCTCTAACATAGGTTTGGAGGCTAACCATTAAAAGCCCCAGGTCAGGAAGCTGTTTATTTTTTACTAAATAATATTTGTTAAGCTCAAATGAATAATAATAATAATAATAATAATAACTATAATTTTCAAGCGATGAACTATTAGCAGTAATAACAATAATAGTTTCCTCAATAATTCCCAGCTTAGAACCATAACTAAGCTAAGCAAGCTAGGCATGTTTTATAAGCAAATTAACCTCCTCAGTAGTAAGCTCACTAAATCAATTAGTAATTAAATATTATCAGAAATAAAAATAAACAGCCAATCGCTAAGCCCAATTATTAAAGGAATATAATATAGCTGAGAATTTTATGAAAAAAGAGAATTAAATCATATATTAAATTAAAATGGAATAAATGAGTGGCAGTTGAAATGTGTCCAAATTAAATAATTATTATATCATTTGATTCAGCAAGAAATCCTAAGAACTTTGTATCCTTTCAACTAATGTGTGAGAGTACAGAGTTATAAGAGACACAAATTTTAATGAAGATGAAGATGAGTATATAGATGAGTGCACAAGTCATATCTCATTGATGAGAGGTGCTGAGACGATGATTACAGAAGAAACTCATATTAATTTTAATAAGCTATCGAATAAGCTTACAAATCATGGGGTGAATCTGCGATTTCAACTGACACCATTTTGCAACTCTTCATTTATTCTTTTAAATAATCTCCGATTTAATTAAAATTCCTACTAAAATATTTCAATTAAAATAAGTCTGAATATTTCTCTTCACCTTATAATTTAATAATTATAATTGTTTCATAAATTTTTTAAGAAACTATCTTCTTATTTTATGGAAGTTTGGTCATATTATAGAACTATGCTCAAGAGAGTTGAATGACATAATTTTTTTATTTTTAATTGATTAAGCTATAATGATTGATTGTTAGAGAATAAATTAATTAAAACATAATCTTTACTAATATAAATCAGATCGATGAAAATACGGCTAACTCTCTTAATCATTAGAACTCCCCTGGAACCGGAGCATCATCCTGGGATGATGGCGAAACCCAAAATTCTAAAATCTTCCTCATTAAGTATGTTTATTTTTATTGGGGTTCAAGAGGTCTGAGTTGCTATGGTATAGGGTATAGTCCTGGTTTCATCTAACCTCGAGAAAATATTATTTAAATAATTATTATATCATTTGATTCAGCATTAAAATCTAAAATTTTATTTCCATTAAACTTTTTTGGGAGAGCTCAGTTTTTATTTCATATTTAAAAAGCTGAAGCGCAGTGGGTACACTGATACTAAGTTGCAACACTCTATTTATTATTTTTATCTAAACCACGATTAAAACTTAATTCTCAACTATAAATTTTTACTACCTGAGGAAGATGGCTGATAGAGAATAAGAGAGGAAAATTTGATATGAATATAATACATTTCTGCCCCTCCTCTTAAATACTAAAAATCATAGTTTTAATAAGACATCATTTTCTTTTATACATAGCTACTCTGCCATTGGTATCACAAAACACGAGGATCTCTGCCAATGGACAATAGAATGCGGATATATGGCTCTTACTAAACAGCGAATGGCCATTAATTTAAACTATTTTAACACTCCTGAAAGATATTGTGAGCTGTCAGCCGTTTGCGAGCCTCGGGTGCCATGCTTGGAATCTCTTCATACTTCTCATATAAAGATTACTTCTTGTCACAGATGTCTGATCCATAGTTGGAGTGTTTTTTCATAATTTTATTTCACTTATTTTTTTAAAAGTAATCTTACTTAATTATCCTCTCTTATAACCATATTTATATGGCTGACAATTTTATTAAAATTGTTGATTAAATGAAATAATAGATGAGTAATTGAAGTTTATTGACAGTTGAATTGGTCCAAAACCTCCCCTAATCTGCAGTTTTATATTCAACAGCCAATGAAATAAATAATAAAATTTACTTCTTTAAACAGTTTGATAGCTCTCCAGCTGCTAACAATTCATTCATTCATTCACTCTTTTAAAGTCTTTTTAATTAATATCGGTTATAGCTCTGAACTGATTGATCTCACACAAAAATGGCAAATAGTTCTTAGAATCTTATGCTCAATCTAATGATGATGCCATAATAATTATTTTAGCATCAGATAATTCAACTGCCTTCACTTAATTTAATTAATAAGGTAAATTCAGAATAAATACTGAGAAATAAAAGCTAAAATTTGTATAACTACGATAAAACCAAAGAATCCATATTATTTGAATGAAAATATTTGCAATAAATTAAGTATTCTGTATGTTATTATATTTACTTAATAGCAAAATAATTAAGCTGCTAATGATAACCCATAGGACAAGTCTCCACTTAAAAATAACGATTTTCTCCAAAGACTTCTAGAGTAAAAGAAGCCTTGAAAAGGAGTGAGATCACTTACAAATATTTTAATCTTTTATTTATTCTAAAGTAAGAGTAACGTAATTAAAACTCAAGAATTGATTAAAATTTCATCTACACTTTATCTTTACTTTTGAATGAGCTAAGACTCAATAGAATTCAAGTTAATCAATAATTGAAGTTGTCGCTGCTAGTTATTATTTAGAAATAAATTATGCTAAAGAGGAATTTACCCTCTATTATTGTCCGTTTTATAAGTTTTAAAGCGCTCTTTATTGGAAAGTGAGAAAAGACTTACTTATGAGCCCATCTTTAAATAGAATATTAACTATTGCTAATTTTTGTGTGATATGATACATAAATTAAATGGCCTCATTAATTTTTTATTAATCTTAAATTATTTCTATCTACTAGTTATTCAAGAAAAGCTTCATTGCTGTTATATGAGCAATATTCTTTGTAAATAAATCTTAATTTAATTTTTAATTAAAATATTTTGAACTAAGAGTGAGAGTATTATCCTTACCTTTAAATCAAAATAAAACTGAGATATGATGCTTAGTTATTTTTTTGAGTAATTCTTGCTGGCATTGTTTTTATATAAATAGGTTTATAATACACGATTCATATTTTAAACAGAAAATAATTGAATCACCTTATAGTTAAAATTTGAGGGGGTTGACATCTGACCTTAAAATGAAAGGATTTACAAATTGATCAATTCGAGGGTTCAACTTCTTTTATTCTCTTTGTATAATAACATATTTTGTACCCTCACAGATATTTAAGAGAAGAAGCCAATTTAACTTAGAGATAATCATCAAATACTCAAAAACCAATGTGTTGCTAACAGATGCACTTCTAGTTTAAGCAAAAAAGGTGGTTCGAAAATAAAAAGAGGTTTGGAAAGCAGCAAAGCCTAGAAACTTAGCAGATAAATTTTTACAAGCATTTATCTCCAAGGATATAAGCTCCTAAATCTAATCAAAGAATTATTGGTGCTAAAGCCTCAAGCATCATTATAAATAAGCCTAATCCAAATTAGGATTTAATGCAAAACTATTTAAATTGAAATACTTTTGCTTGATCTTGAGAGGCAGAAATGCTAATTAGCGAGGTTATAGGTGCAGACATTATAATTCAAACAATGATAAAAAAAAATACTAGAGCCAAAAGATGAAATTGTTACCCAGAGTTGCAAATTCAGGAAGCTTAATAAAAATTTGCAAGTTTAGGTTTCTAACCCCAATAATAATTAAATTAATTTATTGGCTGTTATAAAATATAATTAGTTATTATCTATCTTTCTCAATTATAAGATTGTCTTAAAATAATTGAATTATATAAATTTAAAAATAAGATTAATTAGGTGTTACTTATTCAAATAAAAATCTATATTCAATCCTTTTTAACGATCTTTTCATGGATAATTTTGAGGTTACATTTTTTAGAAATTTATGAGTCACTGACTAATATAAAAATTAAAGTTAATAAGTACATTTATTTGGTTGTTATTATTTCAGTTACCTGGAGCTTAGGCAACATGAACGTTTTGCCGGAGCAATAAATCTGCGCTATCTCAAGTTATAAGCAGAGTGATTTCCTAAATTATCTACAGAAGGATTAGCTTGAGCGATATTCTTAGCGAGTACAAGTGGTTACTTCTGATGTTGATTATTAATTTGCATTTAATTCTAATAAAGTCAATCCTGATGCATCTATAGATTGAACTAAACAAAATTTTTAATATTCTAAGAATCAGGGAGATAGTCAAAAGTAAAATCAAAATCTATTTGCTCTGATTCCTAATTAAATTCAGTTAATATTTGATTTCCTGACCACCTAACCACTGGTCAGAATGTCCGAAGTGAAAGAAAAGATAAAAAGATATTTTCTGACCACCTGACCACCGGTCAGATTTACAGGTTTCGGAAAGGTAAAATGGAAAGATTTATTTACTTTAACTTTAATCTTAAATCACTTCAAATCTCTTAAGAGAGCGCGAATATTATACTCATTACGAGCTTAAGCGTTGCATACGACGTCTTAAGGCTATGTATAAAGTGCATTCGCTCCTTCCTCCTCGAGTTAGCCATTTTCCAACTCTGATCTGGTTTCTCTCCTACTATGCTAGTAGGGGCTCCGGTCTCGATAGTAAGAGGAGATTAGAGAACCTAATGAGGCAACTCACCAGCAGCTGGTTTTGCAGATCCGACTTTAGCATCCTCTTGATCTCTTTCACGCTGAACTTGCTCAGGGTTGAGCCCTTGCCTCTGAAAGAGCTAGTATCCTTTGCAATCCTTCCGCTTAAATTCGTAGTTTCCCCCTATTTATCTTGTTGGAAGTGAACTGATAAAGCCACACATCCCACTGACTCAAATTCCTTGGCGAAGCAATGGTCGAAGGTTTTCATTGCGCGCGAAAGATTGTGTTGGAGAATCTCGTAGAGATAGCTCGTGCCAACAATAGTCATCATGGAGAAGAAAAGCTCATGGTGTTCGCTTGAGGCAATTCGTAGATTTGAACTATCTCTGCTCATCTTTAAAAGTTGTTATTCTAAAAGAATGTCTTACACTAAATGTATTAGCCTTCCCTGTCCATGTTTACTCATCTGCAACATATGGCCTAAAGTCATTTTGAAAATTAATTATATTTTAGATATTTAGAGTAAATAAATCTTTCCATTTTACCTTTCCGAAACCTGTAAATCTGACCGGTGGTCAGGTGGTCAGAAAATATCTTTTTATCTTTTCTTTCACTTCGGACATTCTGACCAGTGGTCAGGTGGTCAGGAAATCAAATATTAACTGAATTTAATTAGGAATCAGAGCAAATAGATTTTGATTTAACTTTTGACTATCTCCCTGATTCTTAGAATATTAAAAGCGAATAAAAGTTCGATTCTTCATTTTTATAAGCATATTTAATTAATAGTCCTCCGAATAGTGGACTTGAATGTGATCAGTTCAACTTTTTCAGACAACAAATTTTATGTTGACTCGAGTGCAGTAATAGATGCAGTTCTTTCAAATGTAACCATCACCTCCTCTGAATTCCATAATTATGAAATTTAACCCAAAGATCAACCATTAGCTTACTATAATTTTATTTAAAACATTAAAAGAATTAAATTATTTCTTCTTAAATAACTATAATTATTGTGACTGTAATCAAGAGATTATGCAAATTTTAACAATTCATTTAAACAAAACGTAGGGAAAAATATTTATAAATAATGGTTTCTTAATTTCTAAATTTGTGGGAAATTTCACAATAACTGATACAAAATTCATCTCAGGACAATCTAATCTCGGAGGAGCTATTTAAACTTTACGTTAAATCAATTTATTAAATAATACAAATTAAATTTTTACCTAATTGGGAGTTGTTTTCTTACATTATAGCGTTCATTATTTTAAAGTAATACTGGCTATTAAGAAGGTGGAGCTATATTTGGGAAAAATTTAAGAGACATTTCAATTATCGATACTCAATTTATTGATAACTTTGCAAATAAAGTAGGAGACGACATCTACTTAGAGGGGACTACAACTCCTTTGTAATTGACGTAAAGTCAATTTAATACTATTTCAGGCTCTTAGTTAATTTACCTAACCAATCTAGAGGCTGAGATCAACTTTAAATGCATTAAAACAATATATAAGTTATGTAAACTTGGTTGATTTTGAAAGGAATAGTACGATAACTTCTTTTGAGAAAAAAGGAGGTGCTATTTCTTGCATAAATTGCAAACTCCTCTCTATTGCAAATTGCTCGTTTAAAAATCTGTCTGCTTAATATGGAGGTGCAATTTATCTTGCGGAAAGCTAGGTTAACATTTTGAGCAAAGAATCAAGCGAGATATCTAATAACATATTACAGACTAATATGATAAGCAACTCAAAATTTGAAAGTTGCTAAGCTCATTCAGGAGGTTCAATATACATTGATAATTCATAAAATACATCGATCATTTCCTCTAATTTTTCTTATATTGATAATATCTATTTTATATTTGAACATGATCATTATGTTAAATGCTACATTGTTATTTAAAATACAATTTAATTTTTTGGAGAATAACTCTGCAAACAGCTAAGATTAAACCAAAAGTTAAGGAGGTGCTATTTATTTCACAAGCACTGGTGAATCTTAAAACACGAGACTAGTGATTGATGGTTTGAATATCTTTGAGAATAATTTTGCAAAGAGTAACGGAGGGGCGATATATTGGGCTTCTTAGGAACCTTTCCTCAATATTTCTAAAGTAATTAAGAAAGCACACAAAGTATTTGGAAACTAAGATTTTCATCAGATTTTCTCAACTAATATTGAGCAAAATAGCAAGTTTATAATGATATTTCTTTCTAATTACCTTATTATAAACATTTTTTCTTCATATGATAGTGCGGGAAATTATGGTTAAGATATCGCAAGTGGACTACAAGAAATACAAATCATTAATGAGTAATTTTTTGAGGCCTACAGTTATCAAACGAGAAGACGAAGGAGCTTATATACAATGAAAAAAATAAGCTACTTAGAGACATATTATTCAAATGTAACTAGTGGATAAAAGCTTGATGATATTTACATTGCAATTACAGACATATATGGACAAGTTATCACTGATTAATTTAAAAGATATTTTTATAAGATTTATATTACAAGAATTTTATTGTTGATGCGCAAGATATAGTTGCAAAAATATTAGTTGATTCAGCTTTTAACTAAGATAATCTAATTGCAGATATCTACTCGCCTGTTCTGCAAGGAATTAGCTCTTATTCGTTTGAGAAAGGTGTTGCTTTAATTAAAGACATCTACTTTTTCTCAACTCCAACATACAATCACAGCATCTACATTACAACAGATTCTATTGACTTGACAACAGAGAGCAGTTAAGAATTGATGAGTGAATATAACTCAGTTGACTTAAATCCCAAAATTATAATAGGATTAAGAGATTGTGAACTAGGAGAGTAATTTACATCTGTAGGAAAGTGTGTACTCTGTGAGGCTGGAACTTATTCTCTTTTTAAAATGACTGAGCCTGGCCTGTGTAGCAAATGTCCAACTCAAGCTATTTGTAATGGAGGGGCATATATGGGTCCGCAACCTGGATATTGGAGGGACAGCAACACTTCAACTTAAAAATTGATAAAACAATGGGAAATCTTTTCTTTGGTTAAAATATATAATTTTTAAGTTTATAGATTATTAAAATGAACTACTTTTCTTAAATGCTATAAATCAGAGTCTTGTTTAGGTTACATCGAACCTGATTTTGATAGTTAAGGAAAATGTTCACAAGGCTATTAAGGATTCTTATGTGCTGACTGTGTAGATGGATATTTCAGGATATCGAAATTTGGGTGCAAAATATGTCCAAGTTTAGCAAGATCATATGTCTCTATAATCTTTATAATAATTGGGATATTCCTAATCATAGCTTTCCTCACATATAGAATAATTTTTTTTAGATATTAGCATTTTTTAAATAGTCTAGTCTACCTTAGCTAATTATGTTTTAAATATATACCATATTTTAAGGAATAATGATTGCTATATTTTTAAATTAGCGAGTACTGCACATACTTCAAAATGCTTCTTAATCATCTGCACCTGATTATGATCTCCTTTGCATTTTAAAATTACTGGACGACCGACATCCTCATTTAAATCATGAAAAATATTTATTTGACTTTCTAAATTTTTATAATAAATACAATTTATGGTTCTGAACTGATTAAAGGAGCTACTATAAACACTTACTTCCTTTAGCTAGAGTGCATTTTGGGAAATCATGGAAAGTATATAAACGACTAAGGTGCAATGAGGATATTTCAACTTAAGGTTATGATAACTTCTTTGTTGCCCATTATGCAAACTGTACTTTTCTTGATTCTAATTGTAGTTTTTATCTAAAGCTAAAAACTAAGAGCAAAGCTATTTATGCTAAAGTAAAGTTTCTCAGTTATGAGCTTTATTATCTACCCCTCCATAATTTATCAGATGTTCCTCTGCTTTCATTTCAAGAGAGTGGGAAGCTACTCAGTTCTATTCGAGGACTTTGAAATACAAAGAGGAAGTCACCAGCATGAGATATTAGTAAATGAAAAATAAAAAAAGAGTAGAATTTATAATCTAAGGCTTTTAATTAAAAATTTCTTTGAAAAAGAAAGCATTATAAAGCATGAAAATGAAATAAATTAAGTAGCATAATTAATTTTTATGCTATTTGCGAATAAATTATATTTTAAGTCTAATTTTGCTGAAGTAGTTATTTTATTTACTCATATATTGTTGAATTTTTTGTTTAAATTTAAATCTTCTCATAATTGAATTAATCACAATAAAAAATTATAATCAGGAATTATTTCGCATTCCCGAGCACTTTAGTTTGGGGTATAAGAAACATATTAATTTTAAAGATCTATATTTTTATGGTATGAAACAAAATATAAATTTGGAGTATTTAATCGTCATAACTCATTACCAATCAATTTCAATAATTATCTTCCCACAAAGATTATTTGAAGGAGTTATATCCTTGAATTATACAGATCCAGTATCATCATTATAAAAGATCCCCAATTAGAGTTTGTTCAATTTCAAGATGAGATGCATTTTTTAAAGTTATTTTTAATCCATAAAATCATTCTGACTATCTTCCATAAATAGGCTCATTATTAACTTTTATATTCCCAGGATAATTTTGTTTCTTAATACTATATATAAATTCTTTTTATGGTATTGGAATTCCTGTTTTAGCATTTTATTTAATGCGAGCCTAAAAGAAAACAGTATACAACCCTAGCTTTGAATAGAACAAATTGATAAACTTAAACAAGGATCCTTATCAGTTTTTGAAGCTCGGTTATAAATCCTACTTTAGATTCTGGGAGATAGTTATAACTTTGAGAAAATTTGTACTTCTCTTTGTAATGGTCCTTTGGAATGACTTGGGTATCCTTCTGCAGTCACTCATTATGATTTTAATCCTCTATATGTAAACTTAATGCAATTATGTTATAAGTAATGCCAATTATTAATTATATTAAGTTGTTGCTTCTAATTCATTATTATTCTTTGTAGATTCTTGCTTTTGAATTTGAAATTAAAGCCTTACAAGCTCAGAGAGCATTTCATCCTTGAGAACTCATCACTCTGTGTCTAAGCATTAACCCTCTACTTTGGGCTATTTCTCATCTCTGACACTCCTCAATGGTGGATGGATCAGAACCCTGATTCAACAGTAGATCATATTCTCCTAACTGATCCGCAGAGAAATTTCTTGACAGTGGCAATATTTATTGTGCACTCTCATTACTTCCTGCTCTGGCTTTTCTTTTTCCTAAGAAGTCTCAGACTCCGTCTAAAACTATAATTAACAAGTAAAATAATTTTAAGTCTATCAATTTGCATTTCCAAGTCGGCCTTCAAGAAGTCTTTATCCAAAATTGGAAGCGTCTCAAGAATAGAAATTCTTAAAGAGGATGAAATTCATAATGCTTAAATGGAGGATTATTCAAAACTTATTGAAACTATAGTCAAATTCTACAATCAAACCCCGATAGGCAAAGCTTAAATTAAGATGCTAAAAGTTCATCTTAGTTAAGAAAAAATAAAGGGATTTGTTCTCCAAAAGAATCAAGTAAAATCCAAACCTTCGCATATGGATAATAAGAAAATATTTATAATTCAATTTTCACTAAATTATTTAGTTCTATTAAACAAGATACAATTAAGATAAAGCCAGAGAATCGTATAAACGTCTAGTTTATGCTAAAATAAAATTTCAAAATTGAAAATGACCAAGATAGATAATTTTAGAAGCATCATAAATAGGCATTTATTAAGTGAATAAATATTTTTTTTTATTTGAGTAAGACATTAAATTTTGCAAGTATAAGATTTACATTTTAAAGATTAAAGTTAAATATTGTTGGATCTGATTTAAGTGTTTTTTTATATTATTATTTCCATATTTTAAACTTTTATTCTTTGAGATTGTGAATTAAAGGTAAAAATTTAGATCTATATCCTATTTTACTTTTAATAAATGAAGATATCTATCTCTATTAAGTGCAAACTAATTAAAACATATTATTCCAAAATGAAATTTAATTTAGAAGAGAAATCTTTTATGCTGTGAATAAAAGCTTTTAGAATTGATTCTTTCTTGTGATAAGGGTGAATACTTTTATATTTAAAGATTCAATATAATTTGGAGAAATTTTTAGCAATTTTTATTTGACTCGAATGATTATAAGAATAAGAGATTAATTATAAACAACTAATTATCGTTTCTTTTAATATGGTTTGATAATTTCATAAGCTTAATGATGATGATTAGAATATAACTAATAATATAAGACAACTTTAGTATTTAAAATACTCTCTATTTGAGATTCTATTCTCCCTAAATTCTGCAAATTCATCATTATATTAAAATAATATTTTTATCTAGAGTAGAATATCATCCAGAATTTATTTAATAAGATTTACACAATTAGCAAAAATAGAGAGAATTTGGAGGGTAATATAAAGTTAAATCAATTCTCGCTTGATCTTATTATTGCTCAATTATATAATTTATTATTTGATATTTAAAACATAAACTTTAAAAACCAACACAACATGAAACTAGAGACTGAATCTCCAAGACTTCGATAAAAATGTAAGAAACCTAAGAATCCTCTATAATAAATAAACTTCACATTTATCTCTAAAAAATGTTCTTTTAAAAACTTTGACTGTTTAACCAATAATTAATCTTATTTCTAATACAAACTTTAAAATTCATACAACATGAACATGTTATTATTCATAATCATTTTTATCATCCTCATTTATACCAATTATTCTGAATATAAAAGGAATTGGTCATTAGCCAATTTAAATAAGAGTCTTGATCCATTTTAATGGAAAGACAAATTAAGGCCAGAGTAAGTTATCTGAGCTAATAAAGAACTATATCTAATTTTTATTGAACTTTATCTTTATTCAATCTAAGAAGAAAAAGTGATTGCATTAAAATAATTTTAAGTAATCATCGCGCGGAAATTCCGCGCGCGCGGAATTTCCGCGCGGCCTCATTAATTATTTGCATTGATTTAATCAACAAAAGGAGATAATATTGTTGTCGATCTAAGATCATTCATCATATTAGATAACTATATTAATAGAATCCTTAAATTGATCGCGCGGAAATTCCGCGCGCGCGGAATTTCCGCGCGGAGATGAATATTCTCAAAGTAAGGAAAACCCCTAAACCTATCTTTTAATATTTCATTATATTCATTTCTTCTTAAATTAAATCCAAATCATTTCTTCTTACTCTTTCAGATATTTCTTATTAAAGTTACTTTAACTATGAATTTCTAAAACATTTTACTTTAATCTCGCTTCATGCCTTTAAAAGTTTTCTATGCCTAATGGCATATTTCCTTTCTTCAAAGTATAAAATTTTAACTTTTGATTGAAAAAATCATTGCTCTGATACTTAGTTTTACTTAAAATGATTAATGAATGCTTCGTCTTCATATTATGGTATCTCTATTATAATAAGCTAATCATTTGAAATTGATAATTTATTTTAGAGAGTCTTGAAGGAGGATGCGACCAAGTAACCTCAGATATGAAATCTATCAAGGATGTGAGAAGCGTGGAATAAATGGTTTTATTACTACGCTATAAAACATTAACACCTTAGAAAGAAAGCTCATACTACATTAGTTACTCTGCAATCAGCAAACTAACAGGCCTTAGTCCAAGAATCATTAGAAAGTTATGTCTAGATGCTATTACTAATAAAGATTCAGAATCTTTTCGCGACCAACAATTCTATCAAAAGAGAGCTCAGTTTTCGCCAGAGGAATAAGAGTTCATGGTATCTCAAGAAACTTTAGCATAGTAGGCGGGAATGAGTCTCGCAGAGAGATCAATAATGTTCCATCGAAAGTTCCCTGAAAAGTTTATCTCGCCCTCTCAACTTAGAGCTGTCTATCTCAAGAATTATATCAAGAGAAAATCTATAGTTGTGCTTAAGTATCAAACCCCGAAACAGAAAGAGAAAATTGGTCTTTAAGAGCAAGAAATGATTCAGCAAATTTAATTGGCTATTGACAACTAGCGAGAGCTTCTATTTGTAGATGAGGTCATGTTCACGATTTCGACAAAACTCAAGCTAGATTACAGTAACAGGGGCCATAATATTTAGATTCAAGACAAGCTTCAGTCCTAACAGAGTTTAGCAGTAGTGTGTGGAATCTCTCCCTCGAAAGGCTTGGAAGTGTACTACATCCATGACAGATCGATTGATACTGATAAGTTCTTCGACTTCATCTTAGGAGTTCAAGAAATATTCTAAAGCAAAGAAGTGACAATAGTGCTGGACAACTTAAGGGTTCACCACAGCAAGAGAATCAAGCAACTTTGCAAGGATCTCTCTATCGATCTCATTTTTACACCTCCTTACTCGCCTCAATACAATCCGATTGAAAACTATTTCTCGATGGTCAAGAACCAATATAAAAGAATGAAGTTGAAAGCAGCGCTTAATAATGAAAGGATAAATGCAAGAAATCTTGTCAAGAAATCTTTCGACAGCATAAGAGATGACAAAGTTAAAGGCTTGTGTATTAACAAATTGAGAAAGTTAGGATTAAACTTTAATTAGTGAAGTTAAGTTTATCAAATATTAAATCTTAACTTGGATATGTTCTAAGCTATTCCGTCCTAGTTGAAGTCTTGAGAACCTCCATTACCAACGCTTTCTATCATGAACTGGTTAGGGTTGAAGCTCTATTTGGAAGCTGAGCCAGGTCCTTCATTTGTCCTGAATCGCTTAAGAGATGGA
>JAJKFJ010005759.1:0-18604 GCA_027382625.1 Tetmemena sp. SeJ-2015
GCGTGCTGCTTGACTGGCAGGAGTCGTGGAGGTCAGACTGGCTGGGTCGAGCTCCCGTGCTAGCTTGAGCAAACTGCGTTTTTTTTTGCTGATGGAGTTGGAGAGCGTCAGGAGCAGCCATTCTTTTTAAAAATTAACGAAATAAAGGGGTTTATAATAGAGAAAGGAAGATAAGAGAACAAGGATCGAATGTATTTCAAAACTATTTTCCTTTAGATTCTCAGGTATAATAAATTCGTGGAGCGACTTCATTGAAATAAGGTGGTGAAGCTGAAGAAGAAATAACTCAAATGGTTTGAGGGAAAGACGGCATCTAACTATCTTGAGCAAGTAGGGTTTAAAAACTCCTCAGACACTTCTAAAAGATTTGGAACGAGGCATGATAATGATACTTCATTTGTCGATTATCAAGTGAATAATTTTTCAATATCATATTTGTAAATAGTTTTTATTCGATGAGGAGAAGATCCTAGAAAATATTTTGAAAAAGGATAAGAATAGAAAGGGCTATGGAATGGCTGGGGATGGAGACACGGATGCAGAAGGCAAGGTGCCTTTGATTATGAAAGTTGAGGATCTCTATAACAGATACGAGGCTCACAAGAGTAAAATCCGTGACCTAGAGCTCTTTAAGCTTTGCTAATCTAAGACCGTCCACAAAAACAATCTCAAATTATAGAGATAGGGCCTCACAGACACCAAAGAATTTGAGATATTTAATTATAAAAAGAATATCTTTTCTAGAAATTCAAATTAATATAGACGGTGGGCTTTCACGGTGACGTGGCACAACTGATCAAGGAGTTACGCTTGTGAATTACTTTAAATCTATTAAGTATTATATGCATGTTGGGGGTTCTTAATTCCTAACTATTATCAAATTAATATAGTGAAAAGTAAAATGAAGGCCCTCCTGTGCATTTTCTTAAGTCTAGCTGTCTTCAACTAGATTGCAAACTGCCAAAAGCAAAATTTGAAGTAACTAGAGATCCAGGTGCTTTAAGAGAAAGTAAATCTGCTGAAGGAGAAACTAAACATCCTGGAGAAATTTTAAATAGAATTAGATTTAAGTTATAAATTGCAAGAAGCTGAAGAATCTACTCGAAGTGGCCATGAAGATCAAAAGGAAGAAGGAAACGAAAGAAACTGGCTAGACTCTTTTATGGAAGAAACAGTCGAAGGAATCCTAAACTTTAAAGAAACACTCTCAAGCAAGCTCTCATATTACACTTATCAGTTGTCTCAAGTAGGAGCATAATCCAGACATATTTAAAGACTTATCGATTTCGCAGGATAATCTCAAGGAGTTAGTCAGGTACTTTTTAAAGCCAAATAATTATTTCTATTATACTTTAGGAAAGAGACTTCCTTGACTTTGAAGACAGCGAGATAGTTGTGTTTGATTTCATTCAAACTAAGTCCTACAAATACCAAGGAGCAAGAATAAATGCTAATCAAATGATCGCTGTAGCTCTAAGAACTGGAGAGATCGTGCTCAGAAATATGTTTGGCTAGTAGCTCGCAAGATTCGATACTGGCTTAGGTTCAGATATCATAGATATTTTTAATTCTATAATCTGAAGTTAATTGATAATAATATTGCTTCCCCATAGACTGTAGACGACCTTTACTTTGCAGTCATGAATTCTCAATTTACAAAATTAAGAAGTTTTTTCATTGATTATGAATAAAGATGGACTGATAAAAGTCTACAATTAAATTAATGATTCTTATAATTTACAATTTCACGATCATAGAATCATCTACTGGCTATTATAAATACGCTAAAGAAGAATTCGGGATGAACAGGAAGAATGAAAGCAAGACAGAAGAAGAGCTGCTTAAAACTAAGTATGGACAGAGAATGAACGACGCAGGATTTCCTCTAAAGTATAGCGAGCCTTTGTAAGGTTAATGTGATTTCTTTACTTATTACCTTTAGTGTATGGATCGAAGACGAGGAGGAGAGTGACATCAAGGATATAATTATCCACAACTTAGAAGTAGGGGAGTCTTTTAACTGGAATAAAACTACCTTCAAAGACTTCACAATTTACTAAGTCAGAGGCCAGAAGTACTTTATCGCCCTAGATAACTAAGGTTTCATCACGTACGTAATAAATCCAATTAAATCCATTTAATCTCTTTGTTAGAGTGCTCTTCAAGAGTTTGAAGTTCAAGACTCGTTTCTGGTCTGAATCCCCAGATATCTTTTACATCTCTAAGAGTGCAAACAACTTGATGATGGCCAGAAATAATTCAATTGCTTTTGTGAGAGTCTTTGAGAACAAGGTAGCTCCAAACTATTGTGAAAGTGGTACTTCTTATCTGAAAAGAATTGATCATGATAACGTACACTAAGGGGTTTTATATGGACTCTCAGAGGAGAATGAGATGTTTATATTCGAGCAAAAGCAACATGGAAATAAGCAAGACACGATCGAGTGCAAAAGTAAGATTAGAAAATTAGTGAACGATTTTAGTTTATGGGAAGCTGCAACTTCAATAAGTATTGCAGGAGAAGGTGAATCTAACTTTTGCTACAGTTAAGGGTGGAGTATTGTTCCAGGATAATTTCGGGCAGATGTACATTCTCAATACAAGTGATGTTAACAGCCTCATGTTTAATCCGATTGTTCTTAAAATTTAAACTCCTCAACTATAGAAGCATCAAAGCAGCTCTACTTAAATACCCTCTGAACTATTTTTTTAAAAAAAAATTTACTTCTTTAAAACTTTTGGACATCAAAGAGATCAGACATGTGACTTCCGCTTCATTAGTAGGGTCTCTAGCTCTTGTAAGAATACCATCCATAGAGGGTGCGCCAAGTAGCAAGCTTTTATTGCTGGAGTATTCTTCTAGTGCTTTCTCTTCAAGCAACACTGGATCTGGAAGTTTATGGGATAACTTGAACATAAAGTTCCCTTTCATCTTCATCCTCATAATCTTCGCAATTGGGTATGTGATGTGGACCAAGCAGTCTGAATACAGAAAGAAATCTGGAGGAGGACTAGCTACTGGAAACTTAAGAACTGGCTCTAAATCAGGATCCAGGGCCCTTTTTGGAAAAAAGAGAAGATGATTAAATTGAACAATAAATATTGTGTCTAGTCTTTTTCATATTTTCTCTTTTTTGAGGATTAAGAGAAATAAGTAATTGAAATAATATAGAGAGTTTTAAATGTCAACAAAGAATCAAAAGAAGAACCATTTCTTCTCTAATTAGTAAAAGACCAATGATCACGGAAATTTAGAAGAGGAGCTTGAACTACAGGAGTATAAGAAAAGCAAGGAGAAATAACAAAAGGAACAGAAATACAATCAAGTGGTCGTGGTTTATACAAATATTTGAAGCACAAAGTTTTCTTTTTTCAAGTTTCTAATGACTTCTCAGAGCGGAAGGGTTTTCAGTTTGTATCAGGTGAAGATGATTTGACAGCGCCTGATACGTAAATTGATGACAATGACGAAACTTAAGATCTAGAAGATCATACATCCTATTTTAAGTAGTTTATAGAAGGAATTGATACTTGACAATCCTAGGATAAGGAAAATGAAGGAACATTAACTAAGCTAAAGGGGAAACTTAGCAAAACTTTTAACACTAAGGAAAATAAGGAACAGGTTACAAGTGATGCCGAAAAAGACATAGCTTAAAGGCAGTCTACAGTTGACGCATTTTAACCACCTCCTTAAAAAAGAAGAGACTTTATAGAGGATTGCTAATTTTCATTTGAGTAAAATAAATCTCCAAGAACTATTGGAAATATGATCTGCTTCTGGTATAATAAGGCTGGCCAGCCATTGATCGTAATAGGTCCAGATTGGAGATTCACTCTCACAGAAATACTTATTGTAAATACTATAATGGGTTTGCTGCTATATTAGCTGAACGCACACAAACATTCCACTATATTAAAAATAGGACTAATCTTTCAAGTATCCTAAAATGCTTCCTTTTTAATAACAGCGCTTTCTAATCCGGGATTGGCATCCAGAGATACTTCAATTCATAATGCTTCTTATCTTAATAAAGTGAGAATTCTCAAGTAAGCATTTCCCTTTGTCATCTTAAATTTATAGGCCTCACCTTTATTGTCCAACTTGTAAAATTATCCACAGAGAAGAAACCTCAACAGAGCATTGTGAGTTATGCGACTTCTGTGTGGAGGAGTTAGATCACCATTGCGCTTGGAGTAGTAAATGTATTGGGAGTAGGAACATTTAGTTTTTCAAAGTTTTCATTTTTATGACAGTAACCTTGCTTGTATATGTATTTTGCGCAGGGATGCTTCTTCTGTAAGTGTTAAATTTATAAAGCTAATTTTATGTATAGAGCTTCTTTGGACTGAGTGTAACTTATCGTTTTGGTGGATCTATTGCATTATAGATTTTAAAATTTCTCTCTGCTATGCCTCATCATAGTCCTTATTATGTTTAGAATTGAAAAATGCTGTTATAATTTAAAATGCAAAAGCACTTTACAGGGCAGCCCTACAACAGCCAAACTAGCACCAGCTTTTAAAATTCAATCGCTCCCTATTCCTAGAGCCAGGAGTCTTTCTCCTCACCAGTCTATCTCTCTAACTCCTCCTCTACTTAAAACTACCCTGCATAGTAAGGTATCTATCCACTGCAACAGAACGTAAACTTACTTTAAAAGCCTTAAGATGCACTAACTACGGGAGAGCGATTACTGTTCTCTCTTGGGAAGTCAATCAATCTGTAGTAAACTAATAGAATCGACAAGCAGTGTTAAGATGCACTGCAGCTTTATGCAGAGAAGATTATGGAAAAGAGGAAAATGGATAGGGAAAAGAAAAATTAAGAGACTTAACAGAAACAATATGCATACAAAGGTGGTTAGAAACCGTAGGACTTGTATAGAGAGGGAAATTTTATATAAGCTTTGGTATTTTTAAATTAGCAAAGCAAAGAGAACTTAATTAAATCCATAGACACACAAGTGATAGAGGAAGTAAGCGAAGATGGCTACACTAATTCCAATCAGAGCTCCAACTATTCATACATGCAAGACAGCTTGCTGAATTCAACTTCTAGATAAAAAAGAAGACAAATGCAGGAGCAAAGTAAAAGCAAAGTGTCTGAGATTAAAGTCATAGCAGTAAAGAGATTACTTAAAGAAGTTGTAGAAGACAGATTCATCTAAACCATTAGTGAGTTCTTTCCAACTAAATTCCTCGTCTCAAGAATCAGACCACTGTCTAAGCTCTTTAACTAGTCTGTCAAAAGTTATTTGCCTCATAGGTTGCAATAAGAAGCTGAATTCATAAATGCTTACTTAGAGGAAAATGAAGAAATCAATCAAAGGTATTTAAGAATAGTGGATACTCAGATTCCTATTGCAAAGAAGAACTGGCTCGTTTTCGATTTTTAGTCTGTAATTTAGCATCTCAAAGAAGTGACTAAAGATGATATTACTACAGTTAAGAATCTATGAATTATATTGTAAATGCATTTATAGTTTGAAAGAATCTTTTGAAAAAGCCTTTGAGTTCAACTTTGGATCAAAGCATTCTTTTAAATCAATATAATCTTTATTACCATTAATTTTTTTTAAAGCCTGGCTCCTATTTGCTTACTTTTTGGTTTGAGGGAAGAAAGGCTAAAGCAGGCGAATGGTGAGATGAAATAAGTTTGGCATAAGCAAGCCTTCAAACTTATAAACTAGCAAAGCTTTCTTAAGAAAGTTTAAGACTATGAGAAGGATATTCTAAAGGAAGAAATTTTCTTAGAAGTATTTGAATTCTTAAATAGAGATGAACTTGATGTGGCTAGAATCTCATAACAAAGTTAGGCACTAGCAAGCATTATCAAATGGGCCCGATCCATCATTTCTTATCACATACTAGTGCACCCTTACAAAGTAAGAAACTACTAAACGATCAGGCCTAACACAGACTTGTACCAATTCTTGACCACTATCGATTCTTTTATGGACTAGTTTTATCAGCTGAAAACTTTCTTGATAAAGCAAACTGTGCTCCCAAAGGAAACCAACTTCGCCTTTAATTTGTCTCATGTGAAGTTTTTCAAGAAAGATAAGGTCTCAAAGATCAAAGATGTTCCAAATGAAATCATGAACCAAATTTTCAGCTTTTTATCGGCGACTGAAACCTTGAAGGCTTGCAGATTAAGTAGAAGATTAAGAGAATATGTGGCAGGGCACTGGGATTCAAGACTAGCCGAGCAAGTTATCGAGTTAGAGGTACTTAAAGCAATCGGCTTTGAAATATTCAATAAGAAAATACCACTTCTCTATGAAGGAGGCTTCTTCTGCCCTATGGTCAGAGTCCTTGATTAAACTCTACTTGTAGAAAAGAATTTTTTATCCAAGTATCATCTTGAAGAAATAAGAACGGTCATTAAGCCAAAGAGCTGTATGCTACAAATAGTTTAGCTTTTTTGTGTTCTCACTGGAATAAAGCCTTTAAGGAAAGGGTTACCAGATGGGACTTTGGAAATTGATTATCTTACACCTTTCTAACAGGTATCCAAGTCAAATAAGATAGCAGCTTACTTATTTACATTCAAGAAACTTTCTATCAAGGGAGAAAATTTACTACAAGCCAATTAGATACTGCATATCATTCTGAAAGACTCCTCTTTACAATCACTCAAGTCCTCTCAAATTCAGTTTTATATGTAAGGAGTATTTATTTAGAACTTAAATTGGGTTATTCTAACTATTCGTATGGTCAGCATCAGTTTTAACTCTGAATAAGTTGCTTAATCCACTCATCTTCATTCAGCCTGAATATATCAAGAAGAGATATTCTGGCTAAGATGAGGACATAGTAAGAGTTGAAGACCTCTATTAAGCCCTGGAACAATTTAGACTAGTCTATGAAATTAAGATAAAGAACATAGAAAGCTATCATCGAGCTGTCAAGAATTTTCATTTTTACTATAATTAACTTCTCTTTATTATCTTGTAGAATAATCCAGACATCCCCTATGAAATAAAGCAAAGCATAAATCCTCCATCCTAATCATTACAGTAAATAGCCCTTCTAGCTAGGCAACAAATGGAAGGTCAACTAGATTGCAGATAGGATTTCAATTTAGTGTTCTAGTTGGAGCAACTTCGTAAGTTAAGTCAGGCTCTCTTTGATCAGGTGGATTTTGATATTGAAGAACAAGTGAAGCCAGCCTTTTTCGAGAGAGTCTTAATTGATCTAATTTAAACTTTCACAGCACTGGAATCTGAAGCCTCCATCGTAGGGTTTAATATTAATTTTAGGGGATCCATTTGGACTTTAGCAACTGAATAGCATTGAGCAACTTCCACTTTTCTTTTAATTTTTTTTAACTCTCGAAAGCGATAAAGCCTTAAATAGTGATTTAGAATAGCAAGAAAAGGCAGGGATAAAGAAACAAGTTAAACACTACACAGTCTTAATTCGGTTAAAATATGTCCACCCTTCAGATACCAACAATTATGAGCAAGACTTATCTCAGCCTCAACTCTTTGAACTACAATAACACGGCAAACTAAAGTTAGCTTGAGTAATCTAGGAACTTCATTGATAAGAGCACGAATTAGAGTTGCAAAGTTTTTGTCTTTATAAGCCCAGATATGCAATTTTTTATTATCGATTAATCTAATTAGAATATAGTTGAGAAGGAGCTGCTTTACTTTAATTCTGTTGAGCAGGTGATGAGTATTTTCGTAAAACTTAACCACACTTTCAGATAAGTTGCACTTTCTCATTTGGCAACAAGGATAATCTATCTTTAGGATGAAACTTCTCAATTATTTTTAAACTAAGAGGTATGAAGAAGCCTATGAAAATTTAGTAACCTCAATCAAACTCAAGAGAGAAGCTTTTTATCACAACTACTAATCTTCAGAAGAAAAAAATATTAATTAGACATCATGTTGAGATAGTAATTTTTATCTGTGACAGGAGAACACGCTCCTACAAAAGAGCAGGCACTTGCTATGCTACAAAGAGTCCAAAGTAAAGATATCAGCAACCTACGCAAAGTGTTAAAGCCAACTCCAGCCTATGACTTCTTTGTAGCACCACTGCTAGTACTTTTCGACAAGCAGCCTTAAAGAGCGAAGAAAGCTGATGGGAAGATTGAACTCTCCAACTGGGCGACTGCCTATAAACTTCTAGGCGAAAGTTTCACCAATAAGCTCAGAGACTTCTAACTTGAAGGAATGACCCAAGAGAAGTTTTAAGGATATCTCAGCATGTGAGTTTTATATTAATGAGTTCAGTAGATTCTCAAAGTCACTCTAGTGTTCAAATGATGAGAAGGGTTAGAAATATTCGATATAGGCTGCTTGTTAGGTGAATCCTTCCTTAGGCAATTTAGTTGCTTGGATATTGGGCGTGTATGAATTTCATCGCTTCCTGAGAGGATATTCTCTAACTGACACTGATGAGAAAGTAGTCTTGAATAGACAAGAATCTTATTTTTTACTTTATAAAGAAATATTTTTTGAGTAATTTAGAAGTTAAATTCGCGCAGCAGATGGATGAATTGCTTCTTAGAAACTTGAGAGTGATGCGCTTTGTTTAGGAGAAGACAGGCAGGAACCCACTTGCGAATCTCATTCAATAAAACGATCAGTATAATGATAACCAAAATACAGCCGGAGAAACAAACTATGAATAGTAGCAAAGGCAAATAATTATTTATTCTCTAATCAATTGAGTAATTTAAATTTAAAGAGAGTAAGAGACAGAGGACAAAGAAAATTAGGACTTCATTGCTTTAGAAAAGGATTAAAGATAGGGTTACCACACTGATCAGTAAAAAATTGAATAAGATCAAAGAAAGTACCACTAGCAAAATTATCTATACCACAATGAGCTCGAAGAAGGAGAGGAATCTTCAAAATAAATAAATTTAATTTAATATATCTTCACCTTGAAACCATCTGGCTCAATTAAATAAGCTATTTACATTTTTCATCAATTAGAGGTTCATCATAGTAAAAACATTTTAAGTAATATAATAGAAAGAATAGCATGAACAACTATCTATAAGTATGTAACAGCAAGAAGAATCTTGAGAAGATTATATATTCTCAGTAGCAAAATTTATAAATCAATTTTATTGACTCCTATTTTATTTAAAAAAAAAGTATTGCAATTAACTTTGTTTAAGATTTATAGTTTAAGATCAGAGTAGGAGTATTATTAGCTGAATAAATATAACTAGGTCTAAAATGAGAAGTTTAAATATAGATTGGGCTCTTAAAGCTATTAATATTGCCTTTGAAGATTAATAGCTGTTGCTTAATTAGCAGTGGAGGTTGAATTTGCCAATATAATCTAAGATTTAATTAATGTATCATAGTCTATACACCACGCTCATCTTGAAGTGTGCATTCCTCGCACGCTTCCTCTATGAGGAGCACTATCCCTCAGACCTCAATCTAGTTTTTATTAAGGTCAAAGACATTCCGAACAAAAATTATTTGTTTTAAAATATTATGAGATGTTTTGAACCATGACGGGTTTAACTGGGATTCTATTAAGGACTCCAACTACAAGATATTTCAAAACTCCGAAAAGACTCAGTCCCTCATCTCGCAAGATCATCATAATTTAAAGTTAAGTGATTTTCATTTTAAAATTCTTAAAATAAATTTTATTCTATATATAGATCTAGATGAGCAGGTGGTATTGTAAGAGCGAAACTAGTGTCTGAACTACATGCACGATGAGGTCAGGTCAAAGTACATGCTTTTTACTAGCTTTGGACTGAACACACTGCTTGTGTTTCACTTTGCTCATTATGAGGAGTCTTTCATCTACGACCAAGTGAAAGAAATCAACGAGTTAGTCTCCGCAAGTTAGTTGGAGCTAGATTTTAAGAATGGAGGTTTTTAGAGTGATCATACTAACATCAAAGTGTATTTTGCAGACTCTTGGTACAAAAAATACTTTCTGCTTATTTGAAAGTATTAAATTAGTACAAGTGCCTACTAACACAAGTAAGGACCCTTTGGAATTAAAATTCAAATATCATGTCTTTTCAATTCATTTTTAATAGCAGGAGGAACAGAGAAGTATTCGATGGCAACTTCAGAGTTTTGAATCAGGAGAACATCCTCAGAACAGTTTAGGGCTACTTGAATTGGAGAGAAATATTTATCTTCACATTTTAAATTGCCTTTTTTAAGAAAGTGAAGGAACGAAAAAAGAGTATAGTTATAAGAGTGGGCTCATCAACGAGCTAGACTATTTTAAGCTCTAATAGGGCGCAGCCTCTTATCTTGAGCCTGGAAATGATCACTTCATCTTGATGAGTTCTTGGAACGAATTCAATTCCATCAAGGTAGAAGCATTTTGGGACAGAATAGCTCTTGAAGTGACTATTATAAATCATCTGAAAGTTTATGATGATGTGGATATATACTTTATGTGGAATACCCTAGTGCCAGGCATAAAGTTTTGGTTTGTGGAGATGAGCAGAGCCACTTTTGAGACAGAGTGGCCATTCCCAACTCCTCAATGGCGTTTATACTCTCAGTACTCAGGTTTGAATGATTATCATTGGTTTGACGCAGAGATCAACTGACAGATGATGTTCAAGATGCTGGAAGACTATTCATTTAGCTATAGAAATCACTACAAAATGCCTTCTCTACCGCCTAAAATTGTTGAAAATAGCGACATTGATTAAGAGGAATCAGAATAGGAAACTTTTCTTATTTGGTTCATAATTTTAATGGCATGTAAACTTAGAATGAGGATGATGTCATCCCTAATGGAGATAGCATAGGAATTTAAATACTCTTTTCAGGTTTATTTTTTAGAGATGATTTCTATGCATAAGATTAAGGATTTAACTCTCAGTTTGAGGAGCAAAGTTTTAGTTTCAACGCTTCTGAATTGTTGATACTACAGAATTTTGATTCCTATATGAACCTTACCTCTGTTTAAGCAAAGCAACTCTTAGAATTATGATGTGTTCATATTTCGTTTATATATGAGACTCTTCATAGGGGCTTTGTCCCCATAACTACAAGAATCGTTCAAGGCAATAAACATCATTCAATATCAGGAATACTTAGTCCAAAAGAAAAGCATAGAAGACTATCAACTAAAAGAGAATTTCAGGAAGAGAGAGGCACTGGAAAAGAGAAAGAAAGAGTTTATGAGATACAGGCAGATACTCTGGGAGCTCTTGGAGATCAAAATTGAGGAGATTATAATCATAAAATAATCTTTAACTACAGTTTGTTGACTTTTTTAAATGTAGATGGATCTTGACGTTCTAAACGATACAGATTTTGATACGATTGAAGAGGCTTATAAGGAATATAAAGAGAGTCACTGTCTTGAGAAATATAAATTTAATACGGTAATGAATTTTGAGAACTTCAAAGATGCTGACTATGTGTTTGACTACTTTAAGTATTCTGCTAAACTCCAAAAATTAAAGATAAGCATTGTACAAAATAAACAAGGATTACTAACTTTGACATGGACGAGGAGGTAGAGCGTGACGCAATAGCAAGATGGGAAATGTTGCTAGGATACGAGATGGCTGAATTCGACTACTTGGGGAACCATAAGATTGGGCAGCCATTCTACAGAATATATAGTAGAGTGCATCGATAAGATGTGGGAGTGGTGCTGGTTGGCGCCCCTTTGTGTGACTCAGATTATGATAAGTAAATCTTTCAATAATATTCTAATTGCTACATGTTAAAAGTATTGGATATTAAGGAATATAATTTGGATTAAGAAAAAATACAAAATGATGCACTAAAATTTATTGAAAACGCTACTGTATTATAAAATTGTATCAAAAATTATTTATTTAAAGAATTATTATATCGATAACATTTACTCTCTCTAAGTTTAAGTTCTATTTATTGAATACCAGATGATAAAGGCAGCTGGCTACATGCCAGTAGGAATAATGTCCTACAGAAGTTGGCCCAAATACACATACGAGGAAGCCTTAACTGACTACCGCATAGATAACATCAACTAAGAACTATACGATCTAGTCAGTGAGTTCGCAGGTTGGCTTCACTGTGTCAGAGAGCCTTCTAATTTGCATTATAAACTAGTCTAATTATAAAATACTATTAAATTTTGTGGGCAACTACTAACCCAGAATCTACTTTGCAGAGTCTGATTTGAGTTGGGAAGTAATCTAGGCTTGGTATCCAGGAGAGGAAATTGATCAGGAATGGAAGAAGGAGTTCGACCTAGTGTACTGTAACCTAGGAGATAGTGAGTGGCACAATGCGACTAAGAATTGGCCCTTAGCTCTTGAGTCTTTCTATTCTCTTACCAGAGAGCTTGGTCTTAAGATTCTCCTAAACTAAAAACCAAAATAAGTATAGTTAGCATAGTTCATGTATTAGATTTAATTGGAAGAGAGCCTCCTGAAGATTTGAAGCCATATGTAGTTTACAAGCCCATGCTTCATTTTGAATAAGCACTCCAGCACTTTGGCCGCTCAAGGGCAATTTTCATACCTAGCATCTCTGATGCCTCTCCACGAGTCATTACTCAAGCTCTTAGTTTTATAAAGCATTAATTGCTTTAAGGTTGAATGTTTGAACGTGCCGTGTATAGTAAACTACAACATCGTTGGAGGGTGGAAGTATGTCAACAATCAGACTGGAGCCTTCTTCACTAACAGCACTGACGTGGTGGACGCATACCGAAGACTAAGAGAATTGGAGCAGACAGGCCAATTGAGCCCGAGAAAGTGGTACGAGAATTTTGCAGTAATGGCCAGCAAGAAACTGCAGAGCTTTATTGAGATGCTTAAAAAGGATTATGTCCACGAAACTCCCTACATTCATCCAGATGACTATGTATTACCAGATGAAAAGTTTAAGAAACAACTCAAATATTGTTATTATGAAGCAAATGCCAACGAAGGAGAAGAGCAATAAATTGAAGAAAACCAATATGAAATGCTGCAAGAAACAGCACTAGATAAAATAGAGATTGAAGAAAACTTAAAAGCAGCAGATCTATCTAATGAGGTAACGGAGACATTGGAAGGAGAATAACCAATTAGAGAAAGTATCTCTGTAGAAGAAATAAGTTTAAAAGTAGATCTGTGATTTGTAATGTTTATTTCTTTGATTGCTGTTAAAATATTGAATTAGCTTTTAAAGTATAATTAAATTTCAAAAGGAGTGGATTTGAAAACATAGTGGCATATTAATTTTTAAAATACATTTATAGATAGGGAGAAATGAATATAAAAAACTTGCTTGATTATTAGAACAGCAAGAATTGTTGGACTGCATTATAGTCCTACTTGCTGCACTTCTATTATATAAAATGCGAGTACAGGTATTTAATTTCACAGATATTAAAATTAGAGACCTTTTCTAATAAGAATAATTATAAAATTTTTAATAAAATACCTTAACTACTTGTATTTTAAAAATATCTTTAATCTCTGATTTGAAATATAATTTTTTCTTTTTTAGCAGTTTTTTTTTCTCCATATTATTGGCATTCTTTTCCAATTATTTCATAAATTCTTTTAATAAAGGCCAATTCCATTTTATTTTTTATCATTCTTATATTAAAGCTTGTTTTATAAAAAATATGTTTAAAATATCAGTATTTACGATCATGGAGAACATTTTGAATGCTAGAAAAATTATTTATAAAGTTTATTTGCAGACATTATATTCTATTTTGAACAAATGATATAAATTATGAAAATATTATATTACTTTCAAATTAAAGATTATTTATTTAGTTAAGGAATAAAATATTTATCTATTTTAACCAAGATTAAAATTAAATAAATTTTTAGGTAAAATTAATGTAAGTTCAAATAAAAAATGAAATTGTTATATAATAGGAAATGCAGATACAAAATTTATAAATAATAATTTCCAAAAATCTAAAAATTAAGCTTTAACCTTTTAAGAAAGTAAAAGTTTGGGACTAAATAGAATCTTTCTGCTATCATCAACTTTATATAATTATCTCTCCAATTTTTTCATTTTTTAAAAATAAAAATTCATCTTCTTTTTTATTTTCCAGGTAACTTAAAAAATAAATAATTGGTAAACAATAATTAAAAAGGTATAAAAATAACATTTAAAGAAATTATGAGAAAAAAATTAAATTTTCTTTTTACAGGCTCACATACCCTCAATCATAGAAAATGGTACTCGTGTTTCATCTTGGCTTTTTTCTAATTCTAGTCTGATTAGATGAACTACTACATTTTTGCAAGGGAAGGTTTGCCTCCTTCTAAATTGGTGTTCGCACCCTTGTTAGATGTGGCCTGGGATAGTTCTTGTCTCAGTTCACCCAACACTGATTCTGGTAGGAATTTTCTTATTTATTAGATCACTGCTTCTCTTTACTAGAGCTTTGAAGAAAATCCTTCACATTATCTATAGTAGGTAATGTACATAGGCCACAAGTAATGGTTCAAGTCATTGAGCTAGTCAAGGCATTGTTCAAGGGACATGTCGGAATATTATTATTCTTAGAAGTCTGAAGGAGGAGGAACTACTAAAGATACACTTTAATAGGCTGCAAAAAGCTTGGGATCATCTTTTTATATTAAAGAGAGCACTTCCTTTGCCATACCTAAGCTTATCATTTGCTGGGGGTTCTGATCTTGCAGTCCCTGATGTGATTGAATCATATGCTTTTCTGAGACAATGCACTTCTCTTTTGCCAAAGCGGGATTCGCTTCTCCTTTGATCTACTAGTGTAGCTAAGACTTGTCAATAGAAACTGTTAGTCGATTTTTCTACTTAGGATGATTTTAGGAAGAATTGCTCAAGCTTAAACTATGAGCAATGTTTTAAGAGATAATCTCTTCCTGGTCTGATGGATTTTGAATTTGCATAGGAGGATATATATTTTACTCCTCGTCAGTGAGTGTTTAATCAGAAAGCTGTCTAGAGTTTTCAGGCTCTGCTTATTAAGTTTAATTATTTCTCTAGTTTGAGATGGAAACCTTATTGGTAGTCTCGAAAGGATTTTGTAATTCTTAGCTGAAATGGTGAAAAGAGTTCTGCCCCCTTTTCTAGCTAGACTTGTCTCTATGCTGATTTTGGTTTTCCTAAAACATAGAATGGTCCATTTCAGATTCATTTTCGTTATCATTTTCAAGTCCTGATTGACTAGCAATGAGTCTGGTGCAAAGACCCTCGGTGCGTCTCCTTTTCAAATAATCTACTTCACTCTCTATGTTCTTGCGTCTTCTCTTATTGTTAATCTTCTTGGTCTCTTCCTCTTATTCTTCATATTAAATATACTGCATAAATGCAAAATCTTATGGTTAAATTTCTAATTAAATTAAATTAGATTCTTTGGACTATTGCTTCTTGCCTCCTGCAGCTTTCTTCTTGGGATTGCTCAATAAATATAATTCACTTATTTCCTCTAAACTATCAGAATTATATTATCAATTCTTCCCTTTTGATACTTGCTTGTACTTTGTATCGCGCTTCCTGTCTTGAGTCTATGGAGCAGCTGCTTACTTTTTAGCATTAGCATGAGAAACTTTTAATGCTTTTGCTTAGCTGGAGGGATTGGATTTTAGGCCCTGATGAAATTAATCCTCTTAAGAACCGGATTCGAAATCACCAAGCTTGAAGCTAACCCTATTCTGCGAGTGATACTGCTAAAAGCTTCTTATGTCCTGTTGATTAAGAGATCTCTTGGCAGGTCTTTAGATTTTGGTCGGGATCTAGAAATTTTACTGATGAAGTGATGGAGGCGGGAGTTTGGAATTCTTGGTTGGCTTATCAGAAAATTCCTAGGTGTCTGAAGTAGTATTGATGGGAGGTGCAGAGAGCTGCTGAAGTTAGCCAAATGGAGGGTGCTGCTAATATTATTGTTGCAAGTGGGGTTAGAAGAGATAAGTAGGGCTAGAGTGAGGATGATTTTGAAAGGTCGTGGATTAGAGTAATTGATGGGAGATTAGTGGTGCTTGCATATTGATTTCCTGTGAAAATGAACCGAAGTAATTTTAATTCAAAGGTTAGTCGGTGTCATTTATGTCTCCCCCACTTTCTGATTCATCTTTGTCCTGGTCTATTTGTAAATAGTCTCAAAGACTGTCTGAGAAGTTGTTCGAAACATCAAGTGCATCTAAATTAAAGCCACTATTTTTATTAAATGAAATATTTTAATTAACTTGAGGGCTAGCTTCCAGGGTAGATTATTACCCTTACTTTATTTTAAGGTTTGCTTCCTCCATTTTTTTAAAAGATAAAATATTTTATTAACCCCTTTCTTAAATACTGTGATTTTAAATACTAAATATTTGAATTTACTTTCTTTAATATTTAAAATATAATCCCTATGTTCTAATTTTCTCCATTTTTGAGTGAATTAAATACACAGTTGTATTGTTTGCAAAGAGTAATTCGATTATTCTAGATTTATATAGTAATAAGGTGAAAATTTTATTAGTGCTCAGCCCTCACACTCTCTTTAGAACACGATTGAAGGAAACAGCAACATTATTATTGCGATTAAATAGCTCTGTAAATGGACGTCTTTAAAACACTTTTCACTCTGCAGTGCTCTCTGCTTAGTGAATCTATGAACTACGACTTTGCCAATATTTAATTCTGGCTTTCCTATTTTTTTCTTAGCCATGAATCTGAATTTGATATTCATGGAAGTTCCCACCATCAACCTAGGCTATTACAAAATGGTTTTTTATAATGTGTAGATATATTCTAATTACTTATTTTTCAATATGAGGGATTGAACTGGTGGAGCGATGTAAGCAACAACTATCAGCTGATGCATGATTACGCAAACGAGCAGTCTCTCAACCTGCAAGCTGGCTTGAACCCTCAGCACATGCTTTTCTAAAACTTCGCCAAAGACAATATCGTATTCTACTATCAGAAGCCACAGTACAACGAAAGCTACATTCTCTCAGTCATTTAATTAGTTCACTCTTTCTTATAAATTAAAATATTTATGTCATTGAGGAGTAATTTGAAAGCTTTAAAACAGATTCCATCCATATTAGAGTATACTTTATAAATGAGGAAGATAAATTTTTTGTTAACTTTGCTGATCCTAAATACGGAGTTGATTTGAAAAAGCTGATTGACTCCTATTGGGAAGGCAAGAACAAGTCTATTGCCTTTTCTGGTTCAATTCCACACTTCAACGATTTGGAATTAAAGGGTTTATTTTAAAAGAGTTTTTTAAAATTCATTTATTTAAATAGCTTCTAAATAATTTATGAACTTATTCTATAGATATGATAAAATCTGATGATTTTAATCCCTTTTTAGAATTATTCAACATAGTGAATAACTTGCTCCTCTGGAACGACCTTCCTGAGGTGAACGATTGGTTCCCAGGCTTCAAGTCCTCCAAGATTATAGATAATCTTATAATATGTTTAAAATGTGATTAAAGCTTTTAAATAGAGTTCAAGAACGAGTTCCTAGAATTGTTAAAAATGCCAAGGGGTAAAGATTTCTTTGTCTATCTCTACTCCGATGATTGTCCTGTTTTTTAAAGCATCATTTTATGTTTTTAACTAAAGTTTGTGACACAAACAAGGCTTTTTATGACAACTTAGCTCAGCAATTCCGTTCTATCAAGAACAAATTAAAACGACCTATCTTAAATTATTGCTCTTTATTCTATTAACATCCACTCTTCGCACTGTGACATGACTGCTTCCATCTTCTGGGGTATATGGCCCTACGACTTGCCTCAAACAAGATACTATACCAGCACAGTCACCAACAACTTCGACTATGTCTACGAGCCCTACACTATGGAGGCTTACTACAAGTATCTCAAGTCAAAATCTATGATTAAAATAAAGTATTGAAGATACCTTCTTGACTCACTAAATTAATTATGATCTTTAAGAAGCATTTGGGAGAGCTACAAAGACCCTAGCTACCCACCTACAAAGACGGTTCTGTCAGCTACTCTCGAAGACATTCATCCTACTTTAAATTGTAATGCCTGAATCTTCATTTAATCAATGATTGCCCTAACAAGTGGCTAGACTTAAAGTCAGTAAAGGAGTATCTCAGATTCCACTTTGTGGACTATGATAAGATAGTTGACTTAGAATTGTAGAAGCCCTATGCTGAGAAACTAGATGGCTACAACATTTATTCCTTCGACTCTTTCAACGAAATAGAGCTCAAGTACCCATTCTTCAAACTTGTCCAAAGGACTTCAGGAGCAGATGTATTTATCTTTCCAATTAAACTCTCACTAATCAAAGCTCTTATTTAAGATGTGAAGGTAGTTTTAATAGGGGCTTCGCTCTATGAAGGCGATCGAGAGAAACTATTCATGCTAATGTTGCACGGCTACATGGTTCTTGGAGTACAGTCGTACCGTAGCTGGCCCATCTTCAACTAGTGGGAGCACGACACTGACAGCAGAATAGCCTCACTAGATAGAAGCATGAAGGAGATCATGAAAGATTTCTCTGGGTGGCTGCATAACTTCAAATTCATAGATGCAATGAATTTATTCAATTTCATAACTAGGCAGACCCTGCTCCACACTTCCACGGCATGCTACCAAGAATGAACTACGCTGAATCGGACTTGCAGTGGTCGATGACAAATCACTTCCTGCCAAAGAATGCCAC
>JAJKFJ010005802.1:0-18541 GCA_027382625.1 Tetmemena sp. SeJ-2015
GGGTAAGGTGGTACTTATATTCAGCCATCTCAGATAAGCTAGATTTAAATGCGAGCATAGGGCCAAGGGCTTGACAGCACTATTTAATATCAAAATATGAATAACGAGCCTCAAGGCTATGTGCCTTTCTCGCAAATCGAATAATCACAACGAACTACCCATCATTAACATGGAGCTCATAATCAAGGTGGTGGGCACATTTATTTCTACTTAGTTAATTTTTGGGCATCAACATAATGGAGGAGTTTGTCATCACTGCAATAGACATAAGTCAAGAGGTGGTGTTATGAATCAGCGGGGCAACCAAAACTATAAATTTATTTTTAACTAAGGCTTTAAGAGAACTGAGCACACTTGCAACAGTAACAACAATAATAACAACAACACTTCTCAGCCACAAATAGTAGTTCATTAGCCATATCAGGTGATAAAGAGCAACATCTATCAAACTTAGTATAACACTACAAACTAAGTTTAGATTCCTGAAAGCTTCGTTGCAAATTAGGCTAGTAACCTGATTTAAGACTTAATTCCTGCCGCCTAGCAGACAACTCAAATCTAATAGACTGTGCAATATATTAACGAGTATGGTTTAAGAATTTTATGTATTTTTATTGATGGGGAGATCCAGTCATCTGTGCCTTCTCAGTATATCAACAACTAAAGGTATCAAACACAATAGACTGAAGAATTTTAAATAAATGGAATTTATCTCAATCAATTTCTATAATTTGGAATACACAAAATCTTTTCCTTTTATTTCAAGAATCTCTCTCTTATAATTTTCTTTTAAATCCTTATTTTTCCCTTGAAATCAAACATTTATAAATAAAAAATTAATCAAGATAAGTCTAAATTAGGCTCATGAACTGGAAATATTGTATACATATTTATAAGAGATATCCGCGAAGAAGGTTTGTTGTCAGGGGTGATTATTATTTTTGGTTTCTCAATTTATTAATTTTCTACGATATTATTTAAAAGCTTATGTTAATTGAATATAATTGAAGCAGGTTATTAAAGTGAATTAATGCCTGTGAATTAGAGTCAGTTCTAATAAGTCAACAACACTTAGCCTTTTAACAATCAGGAAAGCAGTTAGTTCATTCAGCCGACGCCATTCTAGAACAACAACTAGATCATTCATACTGCACTCACTCAATAAGCGAATAATCCTCCTATCAAGGAAAACTATCAGCCACTCGATCCCTTCAAATACTCAAGCAAGCACAGTAAGGATCACCATCATCTTTCCAATCCTGCCAATTTATATCATAGTTCAATTAAAAATTTAAATAACTTTACCAGAACTTTAATAAATTTGAGCTTTTTCGTTTTATAAATATCATTTTGTAAACTCAATTTCGGAGGGCATCATTAAGCTACAAACCATAATCAGACTTCTTTGCACTCAAGGCACCAAATTCTAAAGTCAAATATTTCCAAAAGGGCCTCCTCAAACTTCCTTCTAGGTGGTGGCTTGAATTCCCTAAATTTGAATAAAAACTTTGGACAACAGCAGCAAGAAGAAAATACCTACAACATACCCTTTAAAAGAATTAATTAAAAAGAGATGTTATTAAGTTGCTAATTTTCTTATAAAGTAGGCACTAGCTGGACTAAAGTATGATAAAGGGGCCTCCATCCCAGAATAATAGCGGCTAAAGATAACCACCAATGAGTGCCGGCTAGTTCAAGCCCCTTAATTTGCAAAAAGATACGCAGCTCTCATAAGCCAAATTCAATGGAGGTCAGTTACAAAATATCTAATAACATATAAATGCAATTAATTTCAAATTGAATTTGACTTTTTTAATATGAACTAGAGACCATTCAACTTGATAAATAAAACTCAAGAGATTCAAGAGAGCATGCTATCAAATAATCCTGATCGTTCTTCTAGAAGGTTTTCACCTCTGCAGACCTCTTTAAACCAAAAGAATGTATTACATTTTTGCTTTGTAAAATATATAATGCTCAAAATAAAGTCATTCCTAAGATTAGTAACCAAGATATGCGTTAGTATTTTTTCTTCATTTTAATATGCAGAGGCCAATTGAGATGCTAAAGATTCATGGACTCAATCCTTAGCTTTATTCTTTAATAAATAGTAGATTATTTATAATCTTAATACTTGCCAATATCTTTTATGATAATGATGGTATTGATTTCTAAATATAACTTATCTATAATATGAATGGCATTAGTTTAAGTTTTACATCGATATTGTTTTAATAAGTATAAGGATTACTTACTTAAAATAGGTGATAAAAATCAAATTATTTAATTTAACAGATACATTCATTCTATATTTAAATGTCGGTTTTTAAAGCTTCAGGATGAACTGAATGTCTAAAACTATTAGAATAGCAACCCCCCAAACATCGACTCCCTTCTCCAGCAGAGCCAATTAGAGCAGCAAGCACAGCTTTAATAACAGCTTCTCCATGAGAGTTTGTAGCTTTAGCAACTCAGCCAGCAGTAATAAACCTCTGAGGTATAGAGGGAAAACCAAATCTAGCTACAGTAAGCGCTCTTCAATCAAATGGGCTAAAGTCAGCTTTAAGATTAGTTGAAATAATTTTCCCTTAACTCATATAGGAGTATAATAATATTTATGATAGTCTGGTGCTAATAATTTAGGCTCCAACAAATAGAGTCAATTAAATGTAGTTAATGAGATATCTCAAGCTCAAAACAATAGTTAAAGTTATCTCACTATGCAGTAGTAGTCCATCCAAGATCAGTCACTCAACTAGCAATAGCAGTTGTAGTAGCAGCAATAGTTTTAGTAACAGAGCTAAGTTTCCTCGCACCAAAACCTGAATTACTTAACTAACCAAAATATCGACAACACTCCACAACTTGATTATTTTATTATTCAAATAGAACAACGTAATATAAATGTAATTTTAACATTTAGAGATTTTAATTTATTTATCAAGGAATTCAAACTCGATTTTTTAAAAATAAGTGAATTCAATAAAAGTTAATTATATTTACTTTTAGGCGAGAAATAATTTTTACTTAAAATTGATAACCAAATTTATGGTGGAGTAAATAACCAAGATCAAGTTGAGAGCAATTTGCAGCTTCAAAACATGTTAATTAACTAAAACTAGAATCAATAAGACCAGCTGCTTTCATAAATCATGCAGATACAATAAAACTAGAGCTTCCAGGCAAGCCCAGAGCAATAATAAACTCAAGCACTTCTCAATCAGCAATAAATACCCATTCAATCTCAGGCAAACAATATTATATTTTAACTAAAGAGTCAATATTTTTTATATTGCAGAATACTAAGAGAATAGCATGCAGCTGCAGAACTAAGCAGTCTATTAAAATTCCCAATAACTGCAACAATAGCAGCAGGTTAACTAGGAAGGGCTCTACGAAAATATGAATTTAAACTGGAATTAAGAACAGCAGCAGCAGTAATAGTAGTTTCAAAATAATTCTATCCAAGATATACAAATTCAAGGCTAATCAAATATCATTAACTAATAGCTTCCTAGTGTAGCAAGCTTGTAGTACTAATCAAACCTTTAGGAAGCTAACGATTTTATTATAACTATTAATTGATCAGTTAATGACGCAAAATATTGGAGGGATGTAGCTTGAATCATAAATATATAATTTTGAAATATTTCTGCTTCATGTATAAATTTTTATTTCATAGAGTTAAAATGCTCTTCAGCAAGCTTAAATTAATTAAATGATACAGTTACAGCCCACTTAATCCTTAAGTTAGCACCAAATGATTGGATCTTAGCAAGTCATTGCTAATGAGCAATAGTTCTAGGATAATATTGGTGTTTAATCAGACCACATAGATGATGATTTAAAGATACTGAGAGGAAATTTTTTTATTTTATAATACAATAATCAATGATCTTTTTCTTTAATTACATTAATTTGTTTTATCTTCATCTTAAGAGTAAAATATAAATTTTTTACTCATCTTAATTCTAAAGTATTTCTACCTTTGATGATCAGGATTTTAAATCCCTTATCGAATTATTTTTTAATGAATAATAGTCATTTATTTTGGTTATAAGCAATTTTATTATACTTTTGATAACAAATTTCAACCAGAGGATTATCGATAAATTCAAAGAGAATAATTAAAACAGACTGCCCCAAAACTCTCAAAAGCAGTTGTCACATATTAATCAGGGACATTCACATCTCAATCTAAATCAGCCTCAAACTCATAAGAGCTAGCTAGTCAATTCCCAAGGAGGTAGTTTGCTATCAAATAACCGACTTGGCTTGACTTCAGTAGCAACTGGAGGGCAGTAACATTTTTCTCCTCCGAAATCTAGACCAAGCAACAACAGAATCATGAGCCACAAATCAATTCACAACTTCTCTCCTTAGACTTCCTTAGTTAACTAAATGACATAGAAGACTACTCCAAGCCAATTTTTCAGTAATAAAAATGTCTCAGGTCATAGTCTAAGCTAAATGATAAATTTAATAATTTATAGCGCAAGTTGATAAAATTAATTATAGTTAAAGGAATTTTTAGTAGCAAATTTGAAGGGTAGTAGAATTACGACATTAGTTTTTTAGATGATATGAATTTTTGAAAGCTTTCTCGTTTGCGATAAGTTTCTCCTAATTTTTCATTTAAATCCAATTGGTAATTAAATTCATACTGCACTTTTAAAAGCAAACTTATTCTATTTCTAACTGCTTACCACTTGTGAAACTTTATGCATTAATTTTTCGCTCGATAATAATTTGTCTATAAGGAGGTTTTAGGCCATCAATTAATACTTAAAATCATAAACAGTTGAGGCTTCACTAAAATGTGGATAACCAATTTGAACTTTAGAACCAACACCACATTTAGAGATAGCTGCAATAATTGCCTCAACAGAGTAGCATGGATCTCCAATCTAATTTGCAGACATAAGGATTCAATTAATCTTCTCAATTCTATACAATCAATATGTGATTTCTTATTTTCTCTATCTTTATAATTAATTCGAGTACTCACATGATAACAATCAAGCCAATAATCTGCTATAAATCTAAAACTAGCAGATGCAATCAGCTTTACACAATAATATCAACGACTATTCGCTACTAAATTAATTCTACTTCTTGCTTTATCAATTCGGTTTAATAGAATGGGCAGTTATACGACTAGCCACAAAGCTACTCAGTTAATAACCAGAATGCAATGTAAAATATACAAACTTAGCAGCAACAACAACAGCAGCTCTAACTTTAACAGTTACAGAATGAATATGTATAGGCACAAAACGAAAAAGACTAATAGCATTCGAACAGTATAATTATTGTAAATTTTTGTTTGAGATAGCTGCAGATTCAGAACTATTAAGGAGCTATGCTACAGAATTACGGGGATCTAAATTAAATGACCCTAAACATGAATAATCAGCTCCAGTCAACTCACATACTCACACACATACATAAATATATTTCGGTTGTTTTCTAATCTCTCCAGTCAACTAATGACATGCAAGTTCTTGGACACAACTAGGATCACCAAATTAACTCCCTTCAATCTAAAGATTAAATGAGCACTCATCTTTAGTAGCAGCACTAACTTGATTTGTAACAGCATAAAAATATAAAAATTAATTATCTATTTTAAAGTAGCAGCTCTAGTAATAGCAGTAGTTATATGGTGTGTCCTAAATAGCAACTAGCAACGATTAAGTTTTCAATCCTCAGTACTAATTATCTATAATTAATGATAATTTTATTCTAAGAGGGAACTGATCTCAACAATGCCTAAGGATTAAACTTAATAGAAAGTGTGCAGTCTCAAATTTATAAACATTCATATTCTCTTCACATATATTACTTCTTTTAATTTAAGGAGGAGCGCTCTATGGATACTAAAATGAGTAGCTATAGCAGCAGTAGTAGTAGCAATAGCAACAGTAAATGCTATAGTAGCAGCTAGTAGATTTTCAGAATCAAGGCTATTCAACTCAGTTTATAAATAATAAAAAATGTATAAGTAAGTTTATAGACTAGCAGCAGTAGCAGGCTCTAAATCCAACATTCATTCCTTATTCTTGAAGATGAGACATCGACAGATGCATTTAATCAGCATCATTTATTGTTCTTTATTATGCCTTAGGGCTAATTGCAAAAAAATATAAGTGCACAGAAGCCAAAACAATATTCAAACTACAGATTTTGTCATTTATTTTTAAACTTATATTTTTACTTACTTTTATCAAACTAAGAGTAAGCAATTATTGCTTATTTATAGATAAAAACCGGACTTATTCTTAATTAATTTCTAAAACCTTAAAAGTTATTTCCCTTATAGAATGAATTACTATTTAAATAAAAGCTTTTATCATTTATTGCTCTCATAATAAATAAATAATTGTGAATTCAATTATGAATTTATTAGATTGAGTATAAAAATTAATAATCAATTCAAATAAAAGCTGCAAAATTAGAAAATTCAACTAGTCTTGAGTGAGGAAAACTACTTCTTCTGTCCTTGATATAAAAATTTCTGCTTTACTTCATTAGTTTTTCGCTTTCTGAGATATCTGCAGAATGAAATTGATAGCCAGCACCCATTAGTTTGCCTAGCTATTCGTAGCAGTTGAAAATAAAAGTCGCCTCTGGCCACAATTCCATACTCATAAAATAAAGAGAACAAGCATCATAGTTAATTATAATGACTATTCCATTCAATCTCTCTATGTGTCCAGGTCTGAGTTGAAGAGAGTCCTTGGATCCAGCTGGAAGGGTTCTTGTTCATGATTTGGCACTCAATCACAGAAGTACTTCTCTCCTCCTATTCTATGAAGTTGGAGTTTAGAATATCCTCCATCTCCTCCTTCGATTTAATATGGAAAAGTTTGCTCAGCTTCAGAAAGTCCAAAGACTGGAAAAATTTGCTCTTCTCTATGTTCAAATCAAAGAGCAACTTAGGCTTGTGAGACTGATTCGACATTACAGAATGGAAGTGGTTGCTGTGCATCGCGTGTGAGTTTATGGATTAGTTTGACATTGAGCGCTTGTGGTGCTATGAGTCTGCATTCTAATTTACTTTCAAATGATTGCTGCTGGTTTGCTAGTGAGAGTCTTGATGATTGTTAGTGTTGGTGTTATGGTTATTAAAACTAAGATAGAAAAAATTCGAGAGTAAACTTTATTATTGCAATTTTGCTGAACTGAAGACTCTCGAGAGGAGTCTATCTACTTCTTCATTTAAGTTATTTCCAAGTGACTCAATTAAAAAATCCAAATGAAAATGAGGTAAGGTTAATAAATTAGTCCTGATACTCATCCTTTAGGAAAATTTCGAATTGATGAGCATGGACTTCTTTGCCCTTTGAGGTGCCAGCTTCAACATGCACCTTAACTCTCTAGCACTGACCTATTATACTGATAGGGATCTTATATATAGTTTGTTAGGAGTAGTTTTGCTGGAAGGGCAGTTTAGCCTACCACCTTGACTTATAAATTATCAAAGAGTCCTTATAAAATAAAAAGAAGTCAAAAAATAAATTCTAGAAAGGTCGTAATGATAAAATACACAATTGAATGAAGATGAATATATATCTATAGTGAGGACCAAGTATTTATCCTTATATTAGTCTTTCAAGCCTGGCTTATACTTAAGCAGCTATCCTTCAAAAAGCGCTAAGCTATTAGCTTGAGGATCTGTGGCTTGACTTGGACTCCAGGGTATTTGATGCAAGAGATTTAAGAAGTTTTAAAACTGATGAGGTTAAGGAGTAATTATAATATGAATGCAAAAATAAGAAATATTTGAGAGCGAATTTGCCTCTGTTATTATCAATATTTTCTTTGTCCTAATTCTATAAGAAGTCTTTCTAATTTATTAAACCCTTTTTTTCTAATCTTGCTTCTTGACCAAGCTAAAATACTGCTTAGATCTGATCTTAGTAGCAATCAATTGGATACTCTGAAATGAGTGACTCGTTATGCTCCTGTAATTATGTAATAAATTTAAATCTGGATAATCTTATAATTAGCTGAGCTAGGACTGAAAGGTTTAGTCCCCTTTAGCCGAAATAATTGATTTAGTGTTCTGTCGACCACTAAGCAAGCATACTCCATCCCTGAAGACGATCTGCAATTTATCTTGCTATTGAGACACGGGTGACTCAGATTCATCTTACTACTCTAAAAAATTCCAAATTGCTTAATTGATAACTTTCTACTCAACATGAATCAGAGAAGAAGATGCTGCAACATCATGGTGGTGGTGTAGTTTAGTTTTGAGTCTTAAATTTTCTCTTTCTTGGAGCTGTTAAGAAAACTTTAATGCTTAATATTCGATATATGGTTAATCAATATTTCCAACCACTTTCTCCTGACTAGATTTAAATTTGCAATTACATCATAAAATGCATGCAAGTAAATTTATCAGCTGAAGTTGTAAACTAGTAAGCTGATGCAGTATTTTAGAGTTGAATGTTGATCTCTTAGTAATTGGGATTGGTGTTATGTTGATCTTGATCTAGGATGAGGAACTTGCTCTTTCCACAGGTCGAACCTTCCTTCTACTTGTTAAGAGATTAAATAATGCACACTTTAAAATATAAAATCAGGTAAATGAAGATTGAATTGAGGAGGTGGCTGTCGCTTTAGAATGCTCAGTGTTTTCAAAGATAAGCCTCACATTTCATATTATTAATTCTCATAAAATTGCAATTTTATTATTTGAGAAGTCCTCTGTGAAGAGTGGATTCACCATGAACATCTCATTTTATTAAGAAATGGAGCTATAATGATCACTCCTGAGATTCTAAAGTAGTTTCTTATTTAACTCCTTTTAATGGTTCTTGTCATTTGCCGCAACTCTTGGGGAAAATGGCTTATTCTCATTATACTTCTGGTTTAATATCAACGGCTACTGATTTTCTTCCTATAAGAAAATTGATCATATGTTTCTATTCAAAGATAGTTATTGTAAATTGGTGTGAGATAGAGGAATAAGAAATTTAAGAAGCTTTTTTTGCTCTATAGGAAAAATTCATACCATTAGGAAGGAATCTGTGACTAGGTTATTTATAGATGTGACGGGAGCATTCAGCTTCTCCAGTTTCTTCAATTCGTTTCTGGACTGTGGCTTATTAAACTAATCGTAGACTGTGCAGCTCTTTAGCTTTCCTGACCCCACCTTTGATTTATTCCTTCTTTGAAGGGTGCACTTTAAATTTAGGTTTAAATATCAGATTAATTCTAATCTCGAAAAAACCTATAATAATATAACTTGATAGCTTCAATTTAACCATCTTGGGACAAATTACTACTAGTCATGCAGCAGTAATTTGCAAAATTGAAAATATTTGCCCCACCCCCATAACTTTCATTTCTATTTTGCGAAATACTCGCTGAGTTAAGCCCGTTGAAGTTATTATAAGGTTATTAGTTCTCTTTATTCTATAAGCCCGTCTTATGGCTTTAAGCAAGCTAAGGTTCAAAAACTCTGAACTTGTCTCCTGATGAGGGTGGACTTTTAAGTTTCAGATTCTGTGGTAAGGGAGTGTGAGAGCTGAATAAAGATAAGAAAAAAAAGTTTTCCATCATAATTTAGAATGAGGAGCTGAGATTATTATTTTCGAGTGTGCTATTTCCACTTGTTTACTAATTTCCCATAGTTTTTTTGCAAAATATTTTTTCTGATTAAGAATGAAATTTGACTGGTATTAAATGGAATTTTCGAATTCAAATTCTAACAACAACAACTAAGTCAAATTGTGAACGACACTCATCACTCTCCAAAAGATCTAAATTATATGCTTTTTAATTCAAATCAATCTGAATAATCCAAAAATAGTGAGTATCTCATCTTCTTATCTAGAAAAGGATATTGTAAATTAAAGTTGTTGTGAGCATTTATTTCACAACTGATTCTTAATTCTTTGTTGCAGGTTTATTAGGACTTACTGCGATGGTTGTTGCTTGATGTCTTAGTGCTGCTGATTGTAGCGATTAGGAATTGAGGTAGTCATCAACTAGCTTTTGTTCATAAAATACTTTTTACTGCCTGTTTAAGTGGAGGCAGCATTAGTGCTAGTCAACAATTCATTGTTGTCAGTAGGAGAAAAAAGAAGAGAATTTCCTAGGTTAGAGTACTAGTTCTTGCTCGTAACCTGCTAACTCATTGGGAAATAAGGACCTGCATAGTCTTGAGTTTAGATCATTGAAGGGATCTATAAAGCAAAAAAGAACTGGACTTAGATAAAAAGGATCTTCACCCTTACATCATGATTATTGATATAATTATTAGCACTATTGCTAGAGTCTATAGAGGAATTAAGTAATCCTATTTTCGCAAGTCTAGGTGGCTAGTTTGCAGCAGCTGGATTCTAAATTTTGAAGCTGTTTCTGTAATTTCCCATTGGAGACTTTCCCTCTGCCTTCTTGATTTTGAGATCTGCCTTGCTCGTAAATTTCCCACTCTACTTGTTGAAAGTATGTGCAACTGGCATGTGAGAAACTACATTCTGAGCTAGGCTTCCAAGTTGAAGTTTCTTATTTGAGAAGAACTAGGCTTGGTAGATCTATTAAGAGGTGAGAGTAATGGGATCACTGGGATTGACTTGGTTGAATTGATTGAGAGAGATGTTGTGTCTGTCTATTGAAAGGGAGTGGTTGTTGCTGATCCTTTGTGATATGTTCGCTTAGAAAGTTGGAGCGAGGTGCGGGTTGGTGTTGCTGCCATCTCCAGGCGAAGTGCTAAAAGGGGAATGATGCTACTGTAGTTAGATCTGAGTGGTGAAATTGTGCTGAGTTGAGAGATAGCTCTTTTGCTTTTCTAATGAGATGGGAGAGGTTTTGTTGAGATTAGCTAATTGCTGATTGTTATATCGCTATCTCTAGTTCAAAAATAAACTTAATATAAAGTAGAGAGCATGTATTTTCAACGAAGGGCCTTACTTCTGCTCATTTGTGAAAGAAGCATGCAATTTTTGATTGCTGACTTGAGGACCTGATAAGATGCCAGGATAGTTAGTTTACCCTTCTAAATGGCTTTGATTACTTCTTATAAATAAATTATAAAAGGAAAACATCTTTCCATGCTCTAGTTTTGCTCAGTGCTATACAGCATCCTAACTCATAGAAATAAAATGCTTAAAGCCTTTTTGAAGAATATTTTCTATAACTTGTTGATTGCTGTGAGTTGAGCCTAGTCTCGAATTTACTTTGCTCAGAGCATCTTTTTCGAGAGGATTACGACTTTGAGATCCCTATTTACTTGCTTTCCCTAAACTCTAAGGCTCTTCTTAAAGAACCTTCTCGTGCTCATTATAGATTTAGTACCTCTAGCTGGAATTGAAAGAGTGTCTAACCAGTTCTTTGTCCTCATCTTGCAGGTTGATTTCCCTGACTTTAATTTGAGAAGAAACCTTAGGTTAGAACACCAAGCCAGAAGCTCTCTGTTAATCGAGCATGGACTGCTTTAAGCGATCTAAGGACTCGTTTGAGTTTTAGTTGATGAGCATCTTCTTGATATCTTAGTTAGAGGATGGATTATTATGAAAACTGGCTAAGTCTACTGCTCCTGACATTTGCTACTGCTGTTTCTTTTGTTCTTGAAAAAGGGAGAGTTGATGCGATTTGAGGTTAGAACTGAAGTTGGTGAAAGCTTTCTGCTATGTGGCGTTGAGACTGTTGCTCTTCAGGCCACTCTTGCTATTCTTCTCTCTCTATTTAAGGAAATAAGGAAATAAACTTATTCTTAATAAAATTTGATGAGCAAGTTCTTCATTTCTTCGCTCATGTTCTTTCCCTCAATTGAGGCCTCTATTAAGCCAGCAATACGTGACGAGATATAGTTAACCTTGCTAGGCCTTCCACTCTTCTAGTTCTTGCCATCTTGGATTGGCGACTGACTACGTGACTTGTTTGCTTGCAAGAGGTTCTTCTTGGAGAGGGAGTTCTTCTGCCCTTCTAAACTCATCAACAGTGATTTCTAAGGTGGTGAGATACTCGCAAGATTCAAAAAAGTGTGAACTTAAAATTCAAGTAGATTGTCTTGGATCTTAGTGCTCTAATTCAAGAGACTAGTCTAGAGTGAGAGTAAGTTGAGTTGGTTTTGAGTCTTGCGATCTGCTCCAATCTAAGGCAGCTAAGATACCTTAGCTTTTGACTGATTAGTAGTTGCTGCTGCTAGGTTGCCTAAATTTATGTCAAGTGTCCTCTTCACAGACTAGTCCTTGTTCAGTTTCCTCAGGTTTGTTTGAGGAGGGGAGTTGAGCTGCCTCTCGATGATTTTCTTCTATCCGTCGATGCAGGGGTAGTCGTTGATGATCTCCTTGAATTTCTCCCTCACATCCACTTCCTTCTGATTCAGCAGGATGTTATCCTTCAAGAGCGAAAACCCAAAGCCTCCTCCGAATCCCCCGAAATCCTGCACAGTTTATGATATGATGATTAAAAAGTATATAGCTTGGTTGCTGGCGAGGAGCTGCTTAATTTGCTTGATTCTGTGGAAGATGGCGTTCTCCTTGGACATAGCCATGAGGATTATCACCTACCAGGATTCTGGGTTCAGCTTCATTCGCTTCTAGAACTCAGTGGTCTTAATGCAGAACACCTCACCCATGTTGGACTTGCAAGTGACTGTGGTCGAGTAAGCACTGCTCTTTATCACATCCTCTTCTCCAATAAAAGACAACGCATTTGCATTCAATCCAAGCATCTAGCCTGTGCCTATCTGAGCTATCTTGTAGGTATTGAAAGCCATTTGTCCTCCGTTGGCTGCCATGATCTTGCTACTTGCCAACTGCTGCAGCTTATCGTCAGTGATGATTGCCTTCTTCTTTTACTTCTGTCCGTTAATTCCATCTTGGATGGGTGACATATTAACTTTAGAGAATAAAAATAATTTGAGTTATTGTCTGGTGCATTTCTGTTGAATTGAGGCTGCTGTTTCGAAAGCTTCTGTTAGTGCTACTTGAGAAGGCTATTGCTCTTTTTATCGGCCGTTTCAGATACTTTTCGGTGGTGCATGAATTCCTTCAGAGGCTGCAGCTGGTTGTTGGTGTTTGCATTAGGACTTCAATTGAATAATTACAAAACATATTGATCTGCTACTTCTATTCATGAAATCCTGCTGCCTTTGCTTAGCAGCTGTGGTAAATCCTTTCACTTCATGTGCGTCGATCTATATAATGATATACTGCGCTATACTGAAAAAATATTTGTGATGACTGGCATTTGATGGGGTCCAAGCATGTTGTGCATGTTCTCCAGCAGCTGCTGGGTGCCATCATTTATCTTCACTTTCTTGGCTACTTCAAAGTCCCCACTCTTGATGATGTAGACATGCTAGCAGGGCTCTCCTTCTCTGTAAAGTACTGTGTTCCTCTTCAGGTTTTTTAACTCAAGTGCGTACTGCAGCTTCTGCAACTGCACCTTTGACCAACTCTGCAAGAATGGTAACTGATGCAGGAAGTCCAACAGTTAAGGTATTTATCAATTGAAAGACTGAAATATAATGATTATAGTTTGTTGAGATTCTTCTATTCAATTCTCAGCAGCACCTTGTCATAGTCTGCCTTGCTCATGACACCCAGGTGACACTCTTCGGTGCACTTGATGGTAGCTGCTCTCGGCTTGTTCTTAATCAAAGCCAACTCTCCGAAGCTCTTACCAGTGTAAAAGAGCTTTATTCATTTTAAAAGTGTGGAGCTGTACCACCTCCACAAACAGAGTCTCCTCTTCTTTCTGCTTGAGTTCTTTTATCTGTTGAATAAGCAACTCTTTCCTCTCTTCTAGAGTGAGATCACTGCTTTGAAGCGTCTTCTTTGGTGGGTTCTGCTGCTTCTTTTTCTTTTCCTTCTCCATCCTGCTCAACGTCTCTCTTTCTTTCAACAAATTCACACTCTCACACCTGCACTCTCAATAAATTTATTCTTCCTCAAACACGCTAGGCATGAGTTAAGTGAGAACTTGACTTTGTTTCATGGTAGGTGGAGCGAACTTTGAGAGATTAAGACCGTTTTGCTTAGCTAATTCTAAGACTCCCTTAGCTATAATCTCTCTAAAAGATAACTGCAGATCAGCTACTTGCAGACCTATTTTATTATCAGACAAGCGTTTCGTCTCCTATTTCTTGATCGACTACCTTGCTCTACAATACTTTTGAATTAAGTCTAAGTATAACTTAAAAGTTGGTCTAACAGTAGGCTGTCGATTGAGACCTTCTTTGCTGCGCTAAAGACTCCCCTCATCACTCCCGTAGGAAATACTGTTGAGTGTCTCAGTAAGTTAGTCGTTAGAGTTCCTGTTCATAGAATTGAAGTTACCGCTCTTTCTCATCGCAAGCTTCCTAGTTAGCTTTCGCTCAAGTGCTTAACGACTGCTGATACTGTTACTTCCATCACTGAACTCATTTTGCATTCTCTCTTCTTCCTCCTTCATTTTCCTCTAATAGTCCTCCTTCACTTTCTTCTCTATATCCAAAGCAATAAATGGAAAACATGCGCTAGCTAGTTTATTAAAGCAGTATTGACATCCTTGAGTTCCTTTTGGTGGCCTGCAATTTCTTTTCTAATGGACTCAATATCATGAAGCACATCTTTGTTGCCTGAATAGTTGGGAATAAGCACCCTCACTCCTCCTTAAAGGATGATGTAAAACTTCTCTCCACTCTCTCCATATTCGAAAATGGTATCACCTGCATGGAAGTGCTCGTAAGTTAAACAGGACACAATCTCCCTGTAGTCTTGGTCTTTGATATCTCTCTCCAAGAAGAACTGGATCGTCTTAATCAAAGGCACTAGAGTTTCCAAGTCCCTCTCTGAGCGAGATCTAAAGCCTTTCTTTAATTTAATAGAGAAGAGAATACTATTTTCTTGCCTTTCTGAAGAATACGAATGATAGTCTCTAACTTAAAGCAAGATCTTTTAACAAAATATATTCAGCTTGGTGAGTTAATTGACCCTGGTTAATTTTTCTTTCTTCTTGTCTTTTCTCTCTAGGGGTGAAGCTCCTTGCCCTCTTCCAGAAAGCGCGCCTTCTCTTCTACTTCTTGTGCTCGCCTTACTACCCTGCCTAGTCGTAAGCTTTGATCTCTTTCCTAGTGGAGTTGTAGCCAATGCCATTTGCTGTCCGATAACCCAATATTCATTTCAATTTGAATACCATAGTTTATGATGAGTTTATCACTATTCTTGACTTTTTATTCAACGGTATCTTCATTTGCAGTCCTTGATATAGATCCCTAGCCAGTTTTGAACTCTTGGGTGTTGTTGAGTGAAGAATCCTGATTCCTCTGCTTCTGTTTGCTTGCATTTGCATTTTCATAGAAGGTGGTGTGTCCTCTGATTTTTTCCTTCTGGGCGATGTGCGGCAACATCGTCTACTACAGAGTGTTCTAATCTGACTGCTGTCTCTTTAGCTTGCCTCCCCCTCCGAAAAGACTCTTCTTAATCATGCCAGAGGCAATAAATTAATTCATTGTTGATGTTATCTTAGTTAGTTTATTAGAGGAATTATTGGATGAGTTCCTCTTGCTTACCTTTTAAGTTTCGATGGTGTTGAAATCTTTATCCTCATTTAGCTTTCCTTGAGACTCTTCCGCCGCACTGGCCTTCCGGCTTGGCTTAGAACTCTTATTTAAGTTAATCGCAGATTGAGGCTTGAACTAGGACTATTAAAATAAAACGAGAGAGAAAGTGAGTAAGAACATTAGGATTAAATTCTATTTGCTGGATCTAATTTCTTCACTGTTAAAAGAACTTTCATCAGAAGAATAATGATTATGGTGTATTCTTAAATCAGCTCTCCTTCTTTTTGTAAGTTCCGCATTCTCAGCTAGGTCGCTTATACTGTCCTGCTGATTAATTTCACTTCGATCTTCATTTTAAGGTTCTGGGTTTGCTCCTTCTTCCTCACCCTCGGCATTCTCTTCTGACTAAGAGTAGGCTTCTTAACTCTCGCCATCCTCCTCTTCTTCATTTTCATCATCTTCTTGAGAGTAGTCTTGCTCTCTGCTTCTTCTGCCATCCTCCAGAAATTGCTCAATGACGCTTCTCACTCGCTTCTCTTCATCTTCCTCAGTCTTCTTTACCTTAAGCTGTGAGTTTAAATCTAATGAGTGTAGCCAATTAATGTATGATAGAATGAGTTATCATTTAATGGTTCATTGATTGGAGGATCTATTGAGGAATCTGCTGGCTAGAGAGTATTTAACTGTTTTGGTAACTTCTTGCTCTCTGTCTCCTCAATTTAGAAAAAAAAAGATAAAGGCTTAGAGAGGATCATGTTTTAAGATAAAATTGAAGTGTTGAGGGGAATATCGTCTTGGTTAATTGAATGGTGGGTGCTCATTTGCAAATATCCAAGTTGCTGTCTATATTATATTCTTAATGAGTACTGATACTACTTGTTTTTTTATTTTGAAGTAAGTGGATTGGTGTTCTGTGGGTTATATTTACGACAGGTATGTAATTATTATCTTATTTTTATTTTTAACTATATCAGCTTCCATTATCCTTTAATAATAATCTTCCTCATTATCCTTAAACTATCATCGAAAAGTAAATAAATCAGATTCCTTCTCTATAAAAAAGAAGAGTAGGTTATAGAAATATCTCGCTTTACTAAATTTATAATGAAGAGAGGGGAATCTATATTTTCAAGTAAAGGTGACTGATACAGCATTTCATTATCGCATATCACTTTTTTTCCTCTATCACGCTCTCTTGAGTTGAAAATAAAGAAAGTTTAGTTTGAGAAATGGAATTCAATAAATATTATGATGACTTCTTCCCAAGACGACTCTTCGCATGAGGAGCCACAGAAAATTTCTAAGATCGAACGCCTTCTCTAATAGAAAGTTATGGAAGACTTCGACCCCAAAGATGTAAGTCTACCACTTCATTTCCGAACTACTCTTTTTCTAACTCCTATCTTTAGTTCTTCACTTTGATCCTGGACGGACACAAACTATACTCACTCACAGTTGAGGATAAACAATACTTAGAGGAAAAATTCTCCCATTTAGTTGAACTCTCTATGTCAGATTGCTTGCTCCGCTCTCCCTTGCAGAATTTCCCCTCGCTGCCAAATCTGCTGCGACTAGACTTGTCTTCCAACTGTCTCCTGTCTAAGGACCTAGCAATTTTAGCAAACTCCTTCCCCAAGTTGGAGAATTTAAAGCTAAGTAACAACTTCCTGAAGGGTGACTTTGAAAGAGATGGAATGAAGGTAGCACTGTAGAAACTGGGAGAGACTTTGATCAGTCTAGATCTCAGCGCTAATCCGATAAGTGAAAGTGGAAGTGGAGGCTATGGCAGCCACCACTCAGGAGGCGGAGGTGGTTACAGCGTGCTTAGTACAGGAGTTTACCCAGTGCAGATGAACCAAATGAACATGGTTTACAGAGAGTAGATGTTTGAGCTACTACCCATGCTTGAAGTACTCGACGGGTTAGATAAAGATAACAAGGAGAAACTCTCTTCAGAAGACTCAGTCATTATTCACATTATAGCTTTTAAGATGAGAGGGAGGAGAACGAGGAGGAGCGCTAGTGGAAGCGCAAGAAAGCAGCTAATAGTAAATCTATCCTCAAGAACTCTCAAAAGCCTGCTCATCAGCAGCATCGCAAGAATATGCAACACAATTTATAAGGCTTTGTAGATGAAGTGAAAAATGCTAAGTCAAGATGAGAGTAGGGGCTCAGACGTAGACGAGGATGAAGAGGACAAAGAGGAGGACAAGTAGGAGAATGAGGAGGACTATGGGGAGGAGGAGGACGAGGATGAAGATGAGGAGCAGTCAAAGCAAGACGATGACGAGGAGGAAGGCTACTACATGGAGGAGGACCAAGATGCGGAGAGGGATGAAGACTAGGGCGATGACCAAGACGACGATGATGAGGACGAAGACGAGGAGGAAGATGAAGAGGAGGATGGAAGTGCAGTGGCTCTTGGCAAACGTAAAGGGGGATTTAAATGTCTATCAATGATTTTTAATATTTATGATCTTCGTACATGACTCCTCAAAAGATTCCTAGAAAAGCTTGATACAAGCATTAGTCACAATGATCTAGCAAGTTTAAGCTTTAATTAACTTTGATTTCATTTCTTATTCTTACCTTTACCTTTCACAGCCACTCACTCATCTCTAATATGAGAAGTGATGCTCTATATTGAATCAAGCAGAGAAGATGCGTAGTACAATATTATTATTACTGCCCTAAATTGATTTGAAATCCGGAGCATACACGCAGCAGATTGATATCCCTATGGAGCAGAGTTAAAATTATCTAATTTCTAATAATATTTCAAAATTACAAGCAAAGAAGAAATATTCACACCCTTCCATTAAACAATCCAAACAACAGATCTATAAATAACTATGAGCTCACAGCAAATCAGAGGCTACTCAAACTTCAACCAGTTTGGGTAAGACACAGAATTCGAAATTAATGGAGGCCTCACTAGTAATGCCTTCACATCGCAGTAGTAACTACCCTCGCTCAGCAACTAAAATTCCTACTCAAACTTCAACTCCAGACAACACTGTTCCTAATTTTTTTTTT
>JAJKFJ010005822.1:0-18527 GCA_027382625.1 Tetmemena sp. SeJ-2015
TGTTGGTCGCTCTAAAATGAACGGTAAAATTTCATTAGACTTACTGAATCCAGAGAAGGACTCTTCAGTTTGGTATCCAGTTGAGAGAAAAGGACTTTGCTGAAATGGGGTACTTGAGCGCATAGTAAATCACAAATTTAAATTTAAATAAATATCTATAATAAGCTGCTGTTCTATTCCAGGATTATATTTATCTCAGTTTTATTTCTCCTTCTTCACTACATTAATTTGCAGTATAGAATGATTTCATTGCTAAATTTATTAAGCCTATGATTATATATTTTCAGTAGTTGAGGGTGTAAAAATGATAAAATTGGGGGAAAATGGTTCTTGATTTCTATATCTTGTTTGGATATTTTCATTAAACTACTTAAGTATTTTGAATTGGCTTATTATGATATTTGAGAGCGAGATTGTTTTTTATTTAGACTATATCTTCGAATTTAAGTTGGGGCTTGAAGTGCTTTTTTAACTTGACCTTTGGAGTAATATCATCTATTCCATAGTGCTCTAGCTCTTACTCAATTAGCACTAATTCATCATCTGGCCTTGAAGTTATTCTCTTTATTTCTGAAGATTAGTTGATAAAATAAAAGATTGGTAAATATATTTAAAATGAAATGAGAGTTTTAAAAGTCAATCTTGCACGAATATAATTCATTCGATGAGCTATCAGCAATTAATGCATTTTCTATTAGATGATCTTAGAATTACTTGTCTTGACTGAGATCCTTTATGTAACTTTGGCCCTCACTTTTAAGTGATAGCTGGCTGACTGTAAAATTTAAATCAGGTGTAGGGTTCTTATCTAAATCATCTAAATTTTGAGAATGCCCTTACTAATCCTCTATTTTTATGAAATAGGTTTATGCGTTGCTACTATTTTTAGCTATTTCTAGATTGATGTAACGTAGTAGATCAGATTATTTAATTAAGTAAACTCATTAATTTAAATATTGCTGGGATGATTGACAGATATGATTTGGGCTCATTTGAATCTTGCTAATATTTTTTAAGCGTCCATTTCTCAAGCAGCAGATTATTTTGCAAAACCGAGATTATCTAGTGCTTGTCTTGAGCGAGCTCGTTTGTCTCTATTTTGGAACAATTGACTCAGATAAATGGTCTTTGTGAGTAAATAGATTTTAATTGGTTGTTAAGGTATTTTAAGACTCACTTTAAATTAAAATTATTAAGTTGGTGTTGACCAATTAAATAAACAACTTTGTGTTGGCTTTATCTTTTGGCAATTCCCATCTTCATAATTATGTTCGAAGATATCAAACTTACTGCATTCTGAAGAATATCTCTATTTACTTCCTTTTTAGTAAGAGGACTTAGGAATTCCATTACTTTATCTGGAGCCATAATCTTCATCTTTAGGCTTGCATGTTTAAAATATGCAAAGCCTCTTGCTCTTGTTCTCCCCACTATATTTTCATAGTCACTCTTGGCTCTACTCCCTATCTCTACATAATTACAAACAGATAATATGTATGTGTTTTTACTTGGACGACATAAATATATCATTACTTCCAAGCAGGAGTAACCTAAGTTTGTTTCATTATCCTCTTAGTCCTCACTAACTCTGCTCCCACAGTATCTTCTAATCATTAATTATAAACTATTGATATATGAGAATTCAAAAATCAGCATCATATTCAAAAGCCAGATTATACTAGGAATCCCTATCATTCAATCAATCATTAAATATTTCCACTCTTTCTTTTTAATATGCAAATTAGCAGTACAATTATAAATGCACCAGTATAGAGTTCTGAGAATTATCTATTCATGTAACCTGCACAATAAATATTCTCCTAAATGAATTCATTCACACTGGGCAAGATCTGAAGCACAGCTAGTATCTATGCAGCAAGTAGAGCTGCAATCAAGGCCTCAGCTACTGCAACTTGCTGCGTTACCTGCACCTGACTTTTTCTTTTTGCCCCTCCCCTCTGTAAGGAAGCAATTTGCAATTATCCATATCGTGAATTAAAGAAATTTCGCTTAAAGTCTGCAATTCCAAACTTGATGTAAGAAACTTGATACTGCTTTTTATGGACTGCTCAGTTATTTCATGGTGAGATTTTAAAAATTTTATTTTTATGAAGGATTCGCAACATAAATATAGCTGATTCTTTATCAAATCGAATAAATTAAATATTGGTGGGGCGATGCATTTCTACCTATCAAAATATTTTTTTATCATTAAAATTTCACTTTCTATTGTCTATCTATTATATTCGCACAATCATCTTAAAAGCTACAGGTATAAATGAGTTTTTATCGATAGAGTAATTTAAGCGTAATTTAAAATTAAGAGAAACTCTGTTAAAATTTGATAAATTTATTTTTAAAATTTGAATAAATTGACACTTATAATCTTCTATAAAATAGTATCAGTATTAAATTTCATTTTCACAATTTTCTAATTAACAAGATAGCAACTCATTCATATTTCTTTTAGGATATCCTAAAAAGGGTTAGAAATAGTGAAAGAATATACTGATAAATTAAAGCTTTAAGATTTTAGAAATGCTTAACATATGGCTTTGGTATATTGCAGATACTTAAGAAATTTAAAAAGTGCAGTGTTACTTTTGCGTCTAGCTATTAGATGTTATTTATTTCTACACCACTTTATTATATCTAATGAAAGGAGTAGTCATCTCTTCATAATCATTTTTTGGTGGCATGGGTATCGTTTTAAAATACCTCCTCTTCATCTTCGTTGCCACTCATTTTCTCAGCTTGCATTTCCATTTTCAGTATGACTTGCGAACTGTTCTTGCTATTCTTGGCTGTGTTACTATCCACCAATTTTATCATATTTTATGAAATTTCACTATATTTGATAATTTAGCAGGAATAAATCCTGTGGACATAATTGCGCCATCTTTATCCTTGGAAGGGTTGGAACCAGGCCTGCTCTTGTCAAAGTCAATATCCTCTTCACTCCTATTCAACAAATGCTTCTCATCCTCTACTCCTTTCTCATCCTCTTCGTTATTTTAAGCACCACTAAACTATGAATTCTTTAAACAAAGTTTACTCTCACAATAATATTCAAACATAATTAATGATATTTGAGTCAGCGCAGCAGAAAATTATACAAATGCATCTCACGCACTTGTTATGGTACTTTTTGTGCTCCCTTCTGCCTCCACCACCAATTATAATTTGATCTCTCGAACTATTCTTAGAGCGAGTGTCGTCCCTTGAACTTGACCCACTTCTCTTCTTTGGCTCTCCTGCTTCAGTTTATTAGGCATGAAGAACTTAAATTGAAAGAAAGTTATCCTCTATTAAAGTTTGACTTTTGAATTCTTCTGTGAGTGTTTATCGACTTCTTCATCGCTGTCGCTTTCACTGTCTTCACCATGCTGCTTTTTCTTTTCTTTGGAGCATAAACAGCAGAGGAACTTCTGCCCCATCTCACAAATTGTGTAGCCTCCCACCTTCATGTCAGTTTCATCATCATCGCGTTGGCAGAATCTGTACATCAAGCAGCAGTTTAGGAACGATACAATCCATTATAAATAGTAATATTGCACATTTTATGATATGACTGCTGGGATTCCGATAACGAGAGCGATAATTGTGAGGATTCCTTAATACAATTCATTAAAGTCTCTGTTAATGTAACCTGCGCAGTCAGCCAAGTCAGTCGCACATTCTAATCATTTATTTTTTTCAATGATGAATTAATTTGTCATTCTGTGTCTAAGCAGCAAGTGGCGCTGCAGTCCATAGTGCAGGTAGCTCCAGTTCCAGTTCTCTTCTTCTTTCCTCTTGCCTCAACTAGCATTAGAGTTACTGAAATCAGCAACACTATTTGGAGAACTTTGGCTCTCCAACAATTAGAAAGACCAACTTATTACTTTAGAAGCATTTTATTATCTAAATTATTATTCCTCAAGTGTAAATAAAAAATATACTTATCATTATTTTTACTTTAAAGTTTAAGCTTATTTATTTATTCTCGGATATTATTACTGCAGAGGGATAAATATTATTTCGAATTAATGAGGAACTTAATAATCTCCAAAAACATTAAGAAAGCACGACCCTTATAGATAATTATAAACAAAGTTTTAGCTTAAATTTAAGTGATAATAAATAACTTTAAAATATAGAATTCACTCCTCAGTCATATTTGAACAACATTGACTTTACAATCATGCAATAGTATTTTAACTTGTAAATTTTGAAAAGTTTGATAACTTTTGCGCTTTTAGATCATCAAACATTGGAGAGATCTTTCTCCACATACTCATGCTCCTCTTCAAGAGGGGATGGATTCCTAGAAGATAAGATGGAATTTTAATACAATTTCAATTTAAAATAATCTTTAGAAATTTTTGCCCTCTTCACAGTCCAGATTATCTTCCTACTTGGAGCCTCTTACTAATTTAGTGTCGCCACTACTATTGCTATTGGATCTCTACTAGTGCTTATTGAATTTATCATTGACATCAGCTCCTCCTTCAGTTGAGTTCACTTGCCTCTTTGGGGAAAAGTCAATTTGTTCATCATTTCTTTGGAGTTAGATAAAATACTTTTCCTTCTTTTGGCGCATCTTCTCTTTATTATTTTATAATTATATTTAAATATTATGCATTAAAGTGAAGAAAAATAATGGATAAGATAGGTAGTGGTGGGCGTATCAACATCATCTGAAGCCATTTAGCTCTAAAAATATATATTGCTCTGATCCAGTCCTTCTATATTTGAGTCCAAACAACAAAACACTATGCACAGACACTTCGTGCAATTGTTCCTCTGCTTTCCTTTCCCTAAATTCTTGGTCTCCTGCACAGCTCTACCTTTATTCTTGCCTCTACCAATCAAACCTTGATCATAAATTTCAAACTATACAAATCAGTTTATATCATCTTTGGGATCTTCAGTAGTATAGAGCTATCTTTGCGAATTCAAATAATTGCCTCTCTGAGTTTCCTACCCCTGAGTGGCTATGCTTTCTTCTGGCTCTATTCTTGATGTTTTCTTGCCATTCTTGTGAGACTGGTCATGCTCAGCACCACCCTCCTCCTCGTCTTCTCCCTCTTCCTTTAACTTTTAAAAAGGAAATAATTAATGTCAATATAAAGTTGCTTCTTCTTTTATTTTTGACAGCAGGAGAACATTCTAACAATCATCTCAAAGCAAGTTTAGCCTCCATACTCCACACCATCCTCCTCATCTACCTGCTTACAGAATCTGTGCATGAACCAAATAGGTAAACTACCTCTATAGCATCTAAGGTGTTTAATGGTATAATTAAAATAAGCAACTTGATAATTGATTCATTGGATAGTTTTATAGGGACGATCAATTTAAATCTAATATATTATATTGTACCGTTGTCACAAATAGTGAGAACTACCGTTAGCGGAAGTTCAAACAACATCAAAATATTATAATGTATTCATTTGTTAAACATGGTTTCAAAGAGTAGGTTAGGCTATTGTATCGATGGAAGTATTTTTAGGTCAGTTTATATCTTGATCAGGCTTCTAAGTCTCTCTATTGTCTTCTTGTAAAAATAAATATTCTCTCAATCATAATGAAAAGTTTAATTTGTATTAAAATGCCTTCACTAGAGGATTTAGTATTTCTTTTCTTATATTAATCTGTATCCTTTTCATCTTGGTTATCTTGGTCATCTTCGCTTCCGAAACCGCAATCCACAGGCTTCCCTTTGTCCAATAAATTATCTGAAAAGCCTACCTTGAAATCAGAACTGCTGTCTTTGTCCTTCAATTTTAATGCCTCCAGCCCCAGGTCCTCTTCATGAGAGCAAGTCTCTTTATACTTAGGCTAGTCTTCATTGTAAATCGAAATTAAATGAAACATTGATGTTAGAATCAAGGCAGCAGAAGACTATGCACAGACATTTCATACACCCTCTGTATTCCTTGGCCTCATATAAATGAAAGATATCAACAATTCGTGGAGTCTCACTTTGTACTTGCTTATCTTTCTCTAACTGACTTGCACTCTGTAAACCATTTATATGGGGATAATTAAAGTGAGCATTTTTAGAGCTACTTGACTTGCTTTCGCTTGCTCTCCTTCCCTTAGAAGAAGCAATATAGCTCTGGGACATCTAGTTTGTAGCTCGCTGCTCTTCCTCGTCTACATCTATACTTATGTTCAGTCGCTTAGAGGGGTATTCATCGTCATCCAGGCCTCTAGCTCTAAAGAGAGAGCAGGTAAAGCAATACTTGAACGCAAAGTAAGTCATATGGCACAGCGAGTACCCACCATATTTTTATCCATCGTTTTCATCTGTCTTCATACAGAACTTGTGCATCATCAGAAAGTTCACAAACCATACCAGCACTGGTATTCCGACCATCATAAATACATATATCATACCCACTACCAGGCCAAAGCCAGTATAAATTTCATGAAAGTCTCTGTTCACATAGCCTGCACACTCTGCTATATCACTAGCACAAATTGTATCTAGGCAGCAAGTTGCACTGCAGTCTAATCCTTTACTTGAGCAACTCGCTGAGTTGGCACTGCTGTTTCTCTTCTTTTTGCCTCTTCCAAGCACGTCCTCTATCAGTAGAGCGACATAGAGTAAAGCAAGTCCCCACCTCAGAATAAGTTTTTATCTATTAAGTGATTTTATCTGCATCGAATGATTTTGATAAGCTTTCTCAGAAATTTTAAATTTGTTTAATTAATTATTTCAGAATTAGTTTTTACCCGATTGGATTAAATTAAGTGAAAATTTTTTAGCACAAATAATGATACTTACATATTAGTTTTATATTTGAAATGACTATAGTGTTTTTACTAAGTTCTTATAGCTGCTTCGTATAGTTTGCTACTTTATTTACAAAAGGTTTATGCTTCAATCCAAAATAGAGCATTGAGTATCGTCATTACTTATCTTTCCTTCTTTATCTTTCATTGTTTCTGTTCATTTATTAAATACAAAAATGGGAAATTAATTTTCAGTCTGGACTTTGCTGAGTTCTAGTCTTTTCATTCTTATCGCTTTTAAGTGAAGTGCAACAGCTCCATTGGCTTCTTGATCATTTTCTTCTTACTACTAGTTTTCATCTTCAAAGTTTGAATCTTGACAGCAGAAAATTATGCACAAGCACTTCCCTATTTTAAATTTAAAATATAAAATTTAACTTCATGAATCGGCCTTGTTGATGTCTTTTCAACTTTGCATGAGTAAAGCCTTATCTTTATTCATGGTGGTTCAGATTATCGTCAGTTTTATGATCAGCCATTGTCTACACCGAATTGTAACTCTGCTTAGTTTCTTTATCGTTGCTGTCTCTATGCTTGAGTCGGTGCTGCTAGTCGTATTAAGTGGAGTGCGACTACTGTTACAGTTATTGATAGTTATTAAGGTGAGCTTAACGACCATGCTATTGCGCATTGGGGTTTTAATTGCCAACGAGCATGTCCTCCTCTTCCTCCTCACTTTCCTCATCACCAGTTCTTTTCTTAGGGTGGTTATTACTTGATATGCGAAAGCAAGTTACTAAATTTAGAAATACTTCGCATATAGTCACTCCTTCTTTATTATCCTCTTCGTTTTCAGGGTCTTCATTCAAATAATTATTAAAGAATGCATAATCATTGCAGTGATTAAAAATATTGCTGATTGGAGCAGAATTTGTGGAAAAGGCAGAAGTTTATTAAGTAAATGGCCATTGGAATGCCCAGAAGCAAAGCAAGTAATGAGCCGAAGCCTACGTATAAGTCTCTCATCTGCCGGTTAATATACCCTGCGCAGTCAGCGATGTCTAAAGCGCAACTTGTGTCTAGACAGCAGGTGGCACTACAATCCAAACCCAACTTACTGCAGCTTGCAGCGTTCCCTGCACCTGACTTCTTCTTTTTCCCGCGTCCTTCGCATTCCAACACTAAAATTTAGAAAACCTGTACATTAATTTTAATTGCGAGCAGATAAAGAGCCCAAATTTTGAGCCTTAAATAATTATTGCTCTTGTAGGGAATCATTATAATTGTTAATAAATTTCTGCATTCTACAAAGTGCTGATTCACAAATTATTTCAAATACCTCTTTAACATTATAATCACTGATTCTTCTTTTCAAATATTTTAAGAAGAGCATGAAGCAGTAGTTTATGAATCCTATGATTGCTGGTATCCCAATCTAATTACTTATTGTAAATTATTTTTAAGCAATCACAAGTGCAAGGATAATGAGAATTCCTGAGTAGAGCTCACTAAATTTCCGATTAATATAGCCAGCACAGTCAGCCATATCTGCTGCGCACGTTGTGTCAATACAGCAAGTAGCACTACAGTCCAATCCATTTTAAAATGATTCGGCAAATATTTGATAATCCAAATTTACTGCAACTAGCAGCATTTCCAGCGCCTGATTTTTTCTTTTTGCCACGGGCACTTGTTTATTCCAGGAGATAGCAGACCATTATTAGGGTGGAGATTAGTCATGAGAAATTACATTTGATTAAAGTTAAATAATTTATACTCCTATTTCGTCATGGGTTTATGAATGTTTTATTAGCTTTTGAGGGAACGGGAAGTCGGCTTGAGTTATTGAAATTTACTTGCTTCAGAGACAATGAAGAGGAGGATATCAAGTTAATTTTCATTATTATTCCATAATTTAGGTTGGAATTGAAACAATCTATTTGTTTTAGCTAATTAGATGTGCCTATTAACTCTTACTCTATCTCGAATTAAATTTCCTTTTAGAATTTATATATGCTGATAAAATTAAGCTATATAATTTATACAATAGCAATTTTCAAAGAGAAAACACATATTTTAATTATTAAAATTGATAAATCAAGCTATATATTACAATATTGAATTATTAGAATTGAGTATTGTCTGCACATTTGGAGCTACAAAATTAAGAGTAATTCATTAAAACTGAGAATTCTTTATTCATTTTCGATAATAGATTGATGCAACTAAATGAAAATTAAGTAAAAGTAAATGCAAACTTTGGTTGAAAATTGTACAACAATTTATTTTATAAATTGTTAATTAAACTTATTCTCTTAAACTTCCAAGATGAATTCTCTCCCTGCTTCTTCAAAAAATATTAACAAATTATTATTTCAAGTAAGTAAAGATGAAATAGGAGTAAATTATAAATACAGCTCAAAACAGGAATAAATTAGAGAAAGAGCATGATTTATAGGTGAGAGATCCCAAAATTTGGCCAATTTACTCTGACTTTTGCTCGCTTTCTGAGCTGCCTTCAATAACTTTCTTAATCTTTTGAAGGCTTCCACTATCAATCTTGTCGACCTTGAGATTTCTAAAGCATTGTCCCTATTTCAAAAGCTTCTATTTCAATTCATCGAAAGTTAAAATTTTTCTAATACTCATTATGAATGTATCGGTGATAGCTCCTTAATTTTCAAAAGTCTCGACTGCCATCAGATATTGATAGGAAAGCTCATCGATGCTCTGTTGTAAGTCTTTCAATTCGCTAGAGCTCATAACTTTTGACACACTCAAGTTAGAACTCTCTATGTTATTGTAAAGAGCACTCATGATAGAGTCAACCTCGCCTGAGGCTACACCCACGAATTCTTTGAAAAATTCAAAAGCAACTCTGTCGCTGCTTTTCTTAGTCAGGGGTGCTTAGATAAAGACCTCAGTCATTAGCATGCCCACTTGCTTTCCAAAGTTAAAGTAGTCTGCACTCTGTTCATATTCTATAGCTTTCTTAACTTTGGCGTAAATGTCCAGGCCATTAAGCAGCAAGTTCTCTCCCATGTTGAAAGCTAAACTTAGTGGATTAGCGAACACAGCTGCCATCTGAGTGATCTTAGCGATATCTTATGCTGCATGGAAAGGACATTCTAAGATTGACTCCTCAATAGATTTTGCTGCATCTGCAAAACCCTCAAGTCCGAGTTTGACACCCATGAAAGTCTGCTTCGCCAGATTGAAAGTAGAAAACTCAATAGAGTCAGTTAGCTTAGACTGAAGTTTGAAACAAGACTTAAAACCACTGAGCTCTTAATCAACCATGCCAGTTAGAAATCCTTCACCAAACTAGATTGCACTCTCAGCATTTACATATTAGAGTTGAGTGTGCTGTTCTTCAAATGGTGATAGTGCTATTGCCTCTGACGTCAGAAGCATAGTAACTACTGAGATGATAAGACACTTTGTTGCTATTTAATACTAGAGCATTTTGATATTAATTATAGTAAGTCCAACTAATTTGTCTCTAAATTTTAGCTGCCTAATGTTTATATTTGATTCTTCTTCAATGAACAACGATCTGAGTGATTTGATAAGCTAAATGAGCATGCTGAATATTGACCAGCGCAACCTCCCAAAAATAATCAATCAGATCGAGGAAATAAGTCCTAACATCGGCCTTCAACGCTGCGATGTCGAGACTATCACTTAGCACTTAGAACAGCTTGCTATGGCCAACAAAAATAATCAGCAACAACAAGAGGGCAGCAGTAGTACTGATGACCAATCTAATCAGTTAATATAATAGCTTAAAGATATGTGTTGTTAAATTACCTAATCAGAAAGATGGAGATTCTGGAATGGAGGTTGAAGGGAGCGAGGGAAGATAGAGCGGAGTTTTCGGGTAGATGGAGGCTTACTCAGATGACGATCTGGTGTTTGATGAACTTGGAAATATTTACCTGATCAAGGATGTCATCCTAATGCATTACGGACATTTTTTATAATACACTTTTTATAATGCTTCTTAGCAACTACAAAAAGTAGCAAGAGATAACGGAGAGTTAAGCACCGACAGATCAATCAATGGCAGATGAATGATTTCTGCCTAGCTAAAAAGGATGACTAATTTCTTGTAACAATCCTAGATACTTATATTCCCTCTAAGCTTATTCCTCACCCTTCGGGTTATTAATTCCATAAAAATTAAGCTTTGTTCTGATTAGGCTCATTGAGAAAGAAATTTTCAGGTTTTATCAGTAAATCAGTTATCTTGCTTTTTTTCTGATCAGTCATCATCTCTTATATTGCCAGATTTAAAGTATTCTCAAGTAAAAAATAATAAAAATGGATGTAAAGTGTGTGTTCTATTCAGAATTCAATATCAAAACTGGTCCTGAGCTTCTCTACCAATACCCTTAAGAGTAAGCATCACTCGCTATTAATATACTTTCTAAGTCAATTGAGTGAGCAGCAATTCAAGACTTTATCTTTTTACCTCATCCCTAATAAGGAACTATGTGGAAAGATTTCAGCTCTTAAATATGAGTTCACGTATTTTACATTATAAATATGAGGAGAATAGCTTGTACATGGGTTTGCCCGTGGAAATCTTGAATGAGAAGAAATACGAGCGACGCTCCTACGAATTCAACTTTGGCATAATTGTGAACCCGACTGACTACGACCATCCCACTAAGAGAAACATCTATGAGCAACTTTTGCGCAAAATGGCCACCTATCTCACTATTTTGGAGGTGGATCATGAATTCTTATGGCTTGAAGAGCGCAAAAGATCTCTTGAGGATTTTGTGAAACAAATCTATATCAAGCTAACCACAGTTGAAAGCTTCTAATTTATGTTTTAAGCTTAGAGGAGATAAACTTTTGCCTGCCATTTGACTATTAAAACGTAATGGTTTTCTAGTTCCAGTCTAAAAACGAGAAGCTGAATGATCTAAGACTAATTGATGTCCCTATATTCACGAGCTAAGAAGTGTTTTCAAGGTATGAGGAGTAGGTAGAATTGGCGAGTGACATTTTACAGAGGAAACTTAAAATCCATATCGATGGAAAGAAAAATTTGAGGTAGATTTCTGAGGACTCCTAAATTGACTATCAGATAGTTATGAGCTCCATAAAAACTCTAATCCATTACAAGATTGTGGTAATCATTGACACTTTCTCCTATTCTAATGTGTATGCTGCAACTAGAGAAATTATCAAGCTTTCTTAATAAGGAAATGATTTATGGCAAAACTGTTCTCGATATGTGGAGGAGAGAATCAATAACGACTCTTTAAACAATCAGGCGCAATAGAATATGAATTCAGATCAGTAGATGTATATCTTATTTAAATTCTTAAAAATGTCCTCTATGAATTTGAGCAGTAGCAGGAACATTAGAGATGAGGGCTTCTCAAGCTAGTTGATTGATGAGGACGAGGACTTTGATTTATACTTTGACAACGAGCAGAGAAAGTGATTCACACTAATCGTTTATCTTTTACTTTTACTTTAAAGAAAGACTTTAAAATCTTAGAAAACGAAATTGAAATCCATGGGAGATGCTATTCACGCCCAAGCTTAGAACACAAGAGAGTTTATGAAGTATAGTGTGTCCAGGCCTAAAGTGATTTCCATATTCTCTGCCTTGACTTCTGGAATCAAACTCAATTATGATTTAAAATGTGTTGAATGAAGGTGAAGGATGTGCTTTTGAAATACGAGGATGAGGCGTTTGATCACAGTAAAATAAAGTACTTTATAGAGTTCGGACTGCTCAATAAGCTCATAGTAAGGAGGCATAAATACGCAATTCATAGCGACCCATTGCAAGTCAAGCAGCAAAGTTAAGGGTACCTACCCAACGCCCCTCAACTGCAGCTCACACAAATGAAGTCAGTAAATGATTTTTTCGGTTTACCTAGCTCACCTACATTTCAAGATGCACAACTCACCCGCACATTTGCTTCAGAACAAAACATGGTCAGTCAAATTGCAATTTTATGCTTGAGTTTTTAAAACTTAAAATGTCTCATGTGAGGAACAATTAAATGATTGCAAGGATTGAGCAGTATATGAGCTAGAGGAATAACTGCTGCATGGAGGAACTATGTGTAGTTTTCAAACTGCCCCTTAAAGAACTTTGCCAGAAACTGAAGTAGAGGGGTTACTACTTTTATTATAAATGACTTCTCTATTACTCTCAAATAGCTGGATTACAGGTTAGAAATATAAATGAGATTTAATTAAACTCCTCCCATCATAACTTAGGAGGAAGTGTAGAGGCTACTCATCCCTTGTAGCCAAGTTTCTTCTTTCTATTGTCGAACTTCTGCTTCTGGTTCTTCTTGTACTTACCCAGCTGGGTTTTGAGTTTCTTGAGCTTGGTCTTGGTGTTCTGGAGTTTGTCGTTGACTGTCTTGAGCTTCTTGAGCTTGATCATGGAGAAGGGTTTGTGCTTGAGCTTCTTCTTGTTGGTCTCTCCTCCCTTCTTCTTGTCGTGGTTCTTCTGGTACTTCTACCTGTGCTCCTCCTTATTTGTCTCTCGCTCATTCAATTGCTTCTCCAGTCTCTCCTTCTTAGATCTGCGGAAGGTGTCTAAGTTATGGGAGTACACGAAACCGTGAGGGTTCCCATCCTCATCTGAGTCATCCTCCAGGTCAGAGCTATTATACATGCAATTCTATCAATATAGGAACAAATTTAATTGATTAAGGGTAGAGGGGTACCAGTTAAAGTATCTCAAATTTATTTACTTACTAAATAATTGGATACTGCAAAAGTTTCTCATTACTATTTCCTCTATATAAATTTGCTCAAAAATTATAAATCCAAATTTAGAAATTAAAGATACAGTAAGATAAAATGCACTGAACTAATTTAAATTTTGCTTTAGAAGGAATTAAAGATTAAATTCTTTATTTAGAAGAAAAATTTAATTTATCAATAACATATTTTGATTAAATTATAAACCATAATGTCTTCCTCTTACTCCTCAGTCATATCCTCTTCATCAGAATCTTCTTGTAAGTCATCTTAATCCATATGATTTTCACGCTTTCTTTTACCTAGTAGAGTAGACTCACGTCTTTTATTTCCTTTCTTGTCTACTACTTCCTCATCCTCGCTCTCTCCCTCTTCTCCCTCATCAGAGTCATCATCTTCTCCATCATATTCAATGCTAGATCCATCTTCTTCCTCTCCCTCTTCATCGTCCTGTGAATCTAATTCCTCTTCACCCTCTTCGTCATCATCCATGCTGAATTCTCCTTCCTCATCATCATCTTATTCACTTCCCTTCTCGATCTCTTCATCTTCACTACCCTCCTCTGATGATGAAGCAAATCCCTTTCTGTCTATCTTCTTAACAGCCTATCTCAGCTTCAGAACCTTAATCTTTCTCAGATCATTATCATCCAGAATCTTAGTAGCTCCCAAGTTAATCTCAGGATCTATTCCCTCTGACTTTTAGAGTAGCTCAATACCGTCGATTCCAAAGTTGATCTTCTACTTTCCATACACAAAGTTCTCCTTTGCGTTGTCTTCATCTATCTTAGTAAAGCGACCTCTGTACTTTCTGGGAAGTAAGTTAGGGCAAACATCCCTGAAGTAGTTAATCAGAGATTTAGTGGCAGCTACTACAGAAGCATTTTTAAAAGTTCTGAACAAGCATAAGTACTCAATCTAGGCTTCGTCTAAGGCAAGAGGCATTCTCATGAGAATCTCTCTAATCGCGTTCAGACCGATAGTGATGTGCTGATTATTGCAATATTCAGTCACATAATTAGTCATGATCTTTTCAATCAGGGGCTTGATTTCATCGGGTGGCACGAGATCGTGGCAAGCTTCGATGATCATTGCAAAGATCTCTCCAATTTTCTCTTTGTCGTGAGACTGCAGATATCTAAGGACATGAGCGTAGAAAGGCAAAAGTAGAAGATGGTGGCGGCCTATCATTCTGGAGATGAGTCTCATTTGCAGTAGTTTGACTTCATAACGTTCTGTAGATTTTCTAAGCTAATTGAAAAGCTTCTCAGTGAAAGTCTGGGGATCATTAATTAGATCGATGGGGAGGAAGTCTGTGAATGTTTGCACCTTGTTCTTTCTCTTTTCCTTTCTTTTGTGCTGCTTAACTGCTCTGTCTAGCTTGCTCTGGCGTGCTTTGGTCATCTTTTTAGTACCCTTGTACTTTCCGAGTATAAGTTTCTTGTCCTCCTCGTCACTGCTGTCTTCTGATTCAGAGTCATATATGTAGTCCATGACCAAGAAAAATTTGCAGGCAGCTGCTACTACCTTAGGGTTTGGATGGAGACACCCCTGAGCAATTACGTTAACTGTTTTATCATCATTCCAAATTTTGCGCTTGTAGAGCTCAATCATCACTGTTAGAGCTCTCTTCGTGGCAGTCTCATTGGGATCTTAGAGCATCTCAAACACGAAAGTCTGCAACTTCTTGTTCACTGAATGATTTCTGTGCGACTTATTCAACTGCTTCAAGTCATTATAGTAAAAGTTACGCAAAGATAATCTGAGATCATTGATAACTCATGAGAGAATAATGATCTAAGCGCTGAGATAGTTTCTTAACTCCTTGTCCTTGCACTTGAAAAGTTTGAAGAAGACGGGCAAGATAACTGTGGGTGAAACTACGTCCTTGCCTCTTAAAATCTTCAAACATGTAACCATTGTCATTCTGTTGTCTGGATGCAGGATAGTGTATCTATATTTAGTATAACAACTTCAATATTATTTAGTGTAATACTGCTGCAGGGTGTTTAACAACTCATTTGATAAAAAGTCAACAATTTCGTTTCTATATATTCCTGAGATCTACAACCAAACATTAATACAACTTGACAAAGCCTTACATGACTGAAGAAGAGGAAGTAGTTGATAACGTTTTCATTTCTCTTTCCAGGATTGAGCTTGAAGTTCTCGAGTTGCTTCTTGAAATTTTCCATGTGAATGCCGAAATCTTTCAAGTAAAGATCGGGTTGCCTTTTCATTCTATCTTAGTAGAGTGCTAGATCCTGCTTGAGAGTTTCTTCTTTAGCCTTGATGGCCTTCTGCTCATCTGAGAGTGTTTGCTAGAGTGGCTTAGACTTTGCAATCTGTGCGCTCTTAGATCTCTTTTTGCTAGTTTTTGTCATAAAATTCCCTTCCTTACTACTAATTAATATATACTATTTTAATATTCTCCTTCTCTCCTCACACCTAGTAAGTACAGAGAAAAGATTATAGTCTCCAACTCAATAGACAACAATTATCTATAATAAAAGAGAAAGATAATGAAGCAAGTAATATGCGAGAGTGAAAAGCAATTCATAGCCGAGGGGCTGAAATTGAATGTGAGGAGGGACGGCAGAGGAAATCTAGATCACAGAACTATTAAGTTAGAGTTGGGTACGATTCCACACGCTTTCGGATCTGCTTCCTTACTTTTTGGAGAGGAAGAAGTTCAAATTATTTGCGCCATCAAAGCAGAACTTTAAAAGCCTCTCCCTTCTGAACCGAAGAGAGGACAAATTAAGTTTCATTTGGAATCCTCTTAGACTGGTTCCTCTTTATTCACTAGAGAAGAGCAGTCTGAACAAACTAAGAATAGACTCCTCAATTTAATAGAATTGTGATTTTAAATTTACTGCAGTCTATGTATGGAAACATCATCGATAGAGAAGAACTTTGTGTATTTGAAGGGCAGTTCACATGGATGCTTAATGTTGATGTCCTTGTAATGGAGGAACTCTCCTTACAATAACTTGACTATATTGCACTTGCCATCAGATCAGCTTTCTTAAATTTTGAGCTGCCAGCAGTCAACGCCACTATGTAAGGATAGCTTTATTTCATTTAAACTTTTTCAGGAATGCAAATACAGGCAAGATTGAAGTTGGACTAGTTGAGGAAATATATGAAGATCAAGATAACACGGACAAGCTTGAGAAATTAAAATCGGCAAAGAGAGCTCCTTATTTGCTTTCTATAGGCTTTATCAGAGATGAGAATGAAGATGTAGTTGCTTATGATGCAGATGACTTCGAAATTTAATGCTTTGACTAGATTCTACACGTCTCTGTTGACTATGACTTGAGAGTTCATGGCATGGAACAGTCTAGAGGCAACTCAAGCTAGCATGGATTGCTTAACTCTAAATTTTTGACTGCCAAAAATCTCAAGAAAATTCTCCACCCAAAGATAATTGAGCTAGAAAGAATGAGTAGTCTTCTCTGAAAACTTTTACTCTTTTAGTGATGTAGAGAGAGAACTTAATTAGAAACTTTTATAACTTAAATACAATAATTATAATGCAATAAGTATTATTCTGCTATAATTGTTCCTTTCTAATTAGTAATTCACTCAATCAGTTGCTCTTAATACCGACTTAAGCTGTGAGAGTTTGGGTGTGAGAGAGGATTGATTAGATTTTAGAGAACTTAGACTTCCATTCGCCAATCTTTTGAAGAATGGATTTCCAGTCTTTGTTGAGAGCATGTCCTTTGATGACAATTTCTTCGTTCAACTGATCAATTTTAGCATCAATTATGCCGCAAGCAATTGCCTCGATGGCCCATACCTCTACCTCATCGTAGGGAACCTAATCATTGTTTGAATTTGATAAAGCTTACGTTGATAACCTGAGCTAGTTCAGCATACTTGAGGATAGATTGCTCCAATTAGGTGCATATCTGCACATACTGCTTCTTTTTGATGATATCATCCATTTCGAGGTGCTCCTCATCGATCAGAGATTGATATTGCTTCACCTTCTCTTGGAACTCTTTAACTGAAGTGTTGGTGAACAGACTCATGAAATCGAACACAGTCTTATTTTTCTACAGATGAAGTTTAGCTCTGGAATGCAAATATCTTTCAAGTATCACTTACTCCTTAAAGGTACTTGACTGCATTTAATTGAAGGATATCTGCAAAGTCAAGGGCTGCGGGCTCTCTGATAGCAAGTAGCACGCATCTCTTAGCCTCGACCTCTATTTGATGCTGAGTGAGCTCTGCATCCTTAGCTGACTCGAATAATCTGAGGTAGGACTTGAGAATCTTGAAAGCGCTCTTCGAGTGGTTATTTCTATCTAAAGCTTGAGCACAGGACTTGAGTAGATCTCTTCTCTCGTCCAAAGAAAGTTTCCAATCCTTAGACACCTCCTCAATCTTCTTCAAGTTTTCAACTATGATCTTAAGTTGATCGTTTTTGTCGCACAATAAGAATAAGCGCTTGAAGGTGTAGGCCTTCATGGCTGAAGTCTCGCTGAAGATGCTGTATATCAGTAACACTCTATAAGTAAAAATTAGCTATTGACCAAAGAAGTCCTTACGAATTAACCTTGATGGGTAGGTTATACTCTGAGTTTTCAATGATATCACTAAGCTCATTGATTTGGGAAATGAGCTTGGCCTTCTTCTTTGAATCTTTTCCAACTCTTTCATCTTGCAATTTGAGAAGAGGGAGAATGAGCAATATGATTCTCTGGATTGCGATTGGGTTGTTTTTGTGGGAAATAGGTAGCCTCACAATCTCCTCCTTCAAGGATATCAGGTAATCGAGCAGTCCACTCACATCCTTTTGCTTATTCAAGTATTCTAATGTCTCTTCGAAGTCTTCGAGTGCCTTAGACTGTTAGTCGCCTAGGGATTCTCTAAAATGCTCTACCAGGAAAGCGACAATATAAAATTAGTTGCATAAAATTATTAAATTAGAAAGTTAAAATTCAGGACGCACACGGCCGGCACTAGGCACCGGTCGCCCTTTCCCTGAAGGCTTTCTGGTTTGGTAATCCATTGGCTGGTGGGTGAGTGCTTAAAAGAGGCAA
>JAJKFJ010005833.1:0-18521 GCA_027382625.1 Tetmemena sp. SeJ-2015
GCACTCGTGTTTTCGCACTCGTGTTTTCGATGAATAATATTGATTGATATATTAAAGATGATATTAATAAGAGACTTGTACTCACATAATTTTTGACATTTAATTCCAATATCATAATATTAAAAAATAATCTAAAGTTTATCAAAGAGAATAATGTAAAATCAAACCAGTTTAATACATCATTTACGTCCTATGTTTAGAAGATTGATTCCTTTTATAAAAGTTAATTCATCTAATTATAACTTAAAATAGAATTATCTTTTCTAATAAATTAATCAATAATTTTAATTATATTTCTGTTCTTTTTCAAACTTGACCATTATAAAAATATTACGAAGAATTTTATGTTATTAATTATGATAGTTTTAAAATCATAGTTAGGCCAAAGGCATTTAACCAATACTCATAGTCCATTAAATTTCACCTAATATTTTTTAGCTGAAACTTATTTATTAAATTATTAATATTATTTTTGGATTTAAGTATACATTTTCATAACAGGAAATTATTCTAAGTACTAAGGCAGCCCCAATACTGCAGTTTTTATATCTAGTTTTGATAGGCAGCAGATTTGCAATACTCAGGTATTATTTGACGCAAATATAGTAGGAGTTGGCTCTTAATTTATATTAAATTATACTCTTGATTGACTTCTAATCCACCTGTTTCTGTGTAACCAAGTTAGTCATCAGTAACTGGAGATGATGCTTCTATATTAGTGGATGTAACAACTTCAATAACAGATTATCAAGATTTGAGAATCTACCAAAATTAAACTAAACAAAACTTAAAATATTTTTTAGTTAACCCTTAAATTAACTCTTTTAATTAGGATATATAAGTGTTTGCTTAAAATTAAAGATTAGGATTTCTAATAAGAAAGTAATTTTTTACCCTTAATCATAAAAAAGGATATAAAAAAATTAATTTATCAATCATCTATAATGCAATCCGATTCAACTTTTATCAGATAATTTTAATGTTTACTAAATAAAGTAGGCAAATCACTAAACTCTAATTATGAGAGGTTTTGGTAGAATTGGGAATTCGGGAAAGAAGAAAATGAAAGTTATATTTATATTCACCTTAAATAATTTTTACATCTTGCTTCAGAAAAAAATAAAATTTATTGATCCTTAAATCATTGCAAACCAAGGTACCCACTAATTCCAGCATCTTTTAGACTACTTATAAAATTAAACTATTTTAAGAAACTGTATCTTTAATGGTTTTGATAATCCTTCTATTAGATAAATACATAATTTTAAGTTGCAGATGTAAATAGCTATAGAAGATATCTTCTTTCTGAGTATTTGATAAATAAAAGAAAAAGATTTTAAATTTTTCTCAAATTGTCTACTTCAAGGAAGAGTTTGTTAAACTTTCTACTTAAGATTCTTCTCATTTTTTATTTAGAAATGATTTATTTAAAAATGTATACAATAGTCCGGACTAAAGCTGCGCGTATGCTGAATTTAATATGTTATATAAATTTCCTACTTTGAGAATGGACTCAAACTATAAGTCTTTTCTTGGCCAGATAAGCTTTATCGATTGCTAAGATGAAGTCTTTTAAATAGCTACTCTGGCTTTGGGAAGATGCACAGATTAAAATTTAAACGTCACAATAAGTTTCTACTCAAAATTTGATTAAAACCATGCTGTTTATTCAAAGAATACTCCAATTAACTCTGATAGCTTGTTCGTTATATAAATAAGTAATAATTAAGTTATCACTTTGAAAACTACTGAGATTTAAAATTTTGTCACAGATTTTGTTCTTTAGACTTATAAAAATAAAAAGATTTAACTTTTTGAAAAATTAATTGATGAAATAATTGAACAAATATCTGTTGACTTTCCTTATTAAATAATTAGAATTAATAAATAAATTTCTATGAAAATTAAAGTAATGAGAAGTATGATTTTGATTAATTTTTAGCAATTATAAATTATATAGGTGAAAAATGAATAGTTTATAAATTATTTGAAACTTTCAATGTTGTTTTTACTGTGAACATAGATCATGAAATGTTTACCTAGCTTGCAGGCTACACTATAAGCTTTCAAGGAACATAGTGCTTGCCGGAATACTAAAAAAGTTTTTTTTAGGGGCGTATATTATTTAAGCATTATAAATTGTCTAAAATTGCTCAACAATTTAAAAATACTTGAGGTTAAATTATAAGATGGATTTTGAGAATTAAAATTAAATCAGGAAATTTTGATGAAACTTTTATGAAAGCTGATTGAAAGATCTGAACTTAAATAGCAAGAGAATTGTATGAGATATTTTTAACTGTAAAATTCACTTTTATTTTAAGAAAAATGAAATAATTTAATATTGGAAAATCGAAGATTGGTTAAAATAATAAGAAGGAGGTTGTAGCATGGGGGTAACTTAAATGACTCATAGACTACTTCTATCTAAGGGCTATTTGATATTCATTCATTTACTTATTCAGTTTTCAAGGGATATATTATTAAAAAACTCTCTTGATCAGATAGATTTTATAAAATAATTTCCCTTTATCAGAATTAGTAAATAGGAAGAATTAAATTTTCTTTTTCTTTGAACAAAATAATCCCTAAAAAATGTTGCAAAGATATAAAGGATCTTAAAATATGCTGTATTTAATGCTACGGTAAATATTATATTTAAGACATTTATACTGTCACTTATTCTTTATATTTAAACATAATTATAACCTAATTTATTTAATCCAACTAATTGTCATTTTCTATGAAAAAATAACCTCACCAAATTTCCTCTTCTTTACTGAAGATTTATTTTTATTTCTATGATTTAACTTACAAAATAGGAGATCCATAAAAAATATTTACAGTTATGACTCTTTATAATATATTTAAAGACATAGATATCTATTCCACTTTGTGGTTCCTCTACTCTAGATAGTTATTTTTGGTTTAACTCAGACTAGAATATTCCAAACTTTATAGGAAACTATCCTGATAATCATTAAATTTCAGTTTTCACTGTTGTTTTTTTTAAGTCTTTATTTAATGTTGAACCAGAGGATGCTGGAGATTATAAACTTACTTTTAAATTCATCGGCGAAGTTTGCGAAGATAAATTATTTGTTAAGAAGCCATTACTCTCAATTTTTTTTCAATCAACTTAAAAATAAAGTTCGAACCGGACACACCACCTTAATTTCAAGGCAAAATATCTAACATCACTATCATTTTATTTTATGCTTGCCGGCACATATAAGTATTTTATTATCCTTTTTAAATTAAGATTTATCAAATAAATAACTTCAATTAATTATATAAATTAGGAAGAGATTTTATTGCTAATAGGAATTAAGAATAATTGAATTTTGCAACTAAATAATTTTATAACTATTTTATTAGTTTTTATAATGTATAATTAAAGTCTGTGTCTATTCCTAAAGTGATAGATTTGGAAGGAGACGCTTTCAAGATTACAGTTTCTTTTCAGAATTCTTAGCTGACTGTTTAAAAAAGAGGATATACACTTCAGCTGCAGGCAGATAGATATATAGATTAGCAAAAGACGATTACAATAACTTTAAAAGTTGAAGAATATAAAAGCTTCTTCTAGTAATCTTCAATATCTTTCTCAGTAACAATCAATTAAAAATGTTACAAATAAATGAAATTCAATCAACCCTATTCCAATTGTCCAAATTCAAAATTTATCAAACTTCACCAATAGTCCATCATTATAAATATATTAGTGATATACAAATATAATATTTTCTTAAATGAAAAAGAATAACTAATAAGCAATTGCTATAAAAAATTAAAACACTGTAACTTGTGATCTCTCAAAGAAAAATAAACTTGATATTCTCAGGGTCTGATTCCAATCATTTAAAATGGAGATTTTCTATAAATTAGGAATAATATCTTCTTGCTCTGGTCTCTTCTTTTTGTTCTTACTCTTTTTTCTTTACTTTTGAAGTTGTTGACATCCTAATTCTCTTAGTCATGAGCTCTGTATTTCTTGATCTTTGCAGTAGATTCCTTCTCTTTGTCCTGGAGATTTCCAACTTTTATATTCTTATCTTGAAAGTCAAGCCTATTCCAGTTAGAATTTGTTGCAAGAAAGATTAACTAATTCTGAAACTCCAGTATAAGTACAATAAAATTGAATCATGCCATTCATATGAAAATTATAGAAAATTTTCATATTGCTTGTAAAGTCTTTCAATTAGAACTAATCAAAATTTATTGCATAAATACTGAATAGAGCCATATTGATAATCATTGAGTTTTTTAGGAGCTAATTTTATATTTTCAAAACTTTATAATTCGATTCTATTTAAAATATTAATTCAATTTGATTCATTGATCCCTTATATCCAAGCAATATCACCGGATCATATAAAATATAGAAATTTAAATTTTTTAAGGATTAGATATATAACTACAAACTTGAGAAATGGAACACTTCATTCACTAACTTTGCAGTTGGAGAAAACAAGAGCCAGATAGAATACATTATCCCCAAAATAGTTTCGATTACTCCAACTGGAGAATTAACTCTACTTTTCAGTGATCTAATGCTAACTCCTTCAGATGATGAAAGCATTTAAGGATTTTTCAACAAAAGTCTTTGCATATCCTTCTATCAAAAGGGTAAAATATACCTAGCTGACTATAAGATTTCGTACTTCAAGGGATAGATCATGAAACTATAACTTACATTTCCAATTCAAGAGAAATATGTATCAGCCAGATTAAATGCAAGTTATATAAAAATAAAGATAAGTTGATGAGATTAAACTATCATTCTTAATGAATCTACTCTACTAAAATTAAAATCAAGATAAAACAGTCAAAAGATTTCAGTACCTTTTGTTTAATGTACCTCCTCAATTTTATTTATTGAAAAGAGGCAGTTTAGATGAGTCATCAATCATCGGAACAATCATGCAAGCCACATTAAAAATCAGTTTAATTAAATTGGCAGGTATTAATTTTTTAGAAAGCATTTAAAAGGGGGGAGAAATATCACTTATGTTAGATAGTATCTTATAGATATTAAACTCTATCTTTTGGATAATTTAAAGTCATATAAATAAATTTAGTGTATCATAAGCTGCCTGAGATACCTATCTCTCAATTTTGGCAGATTTCTATATTATTTTAATCTCTCTCATAAATGGAATATTTGAAAAGAGGGGCTTGAAATTTAAGTGATTAAAATGCGAAATTTTTCTAAAAGGGAAACTTGATGCCATTTAGGAGGTTAGAATTTATGAAAAGCAATGACGCATCAATCTACATTAACCCCTCGTGATTATTTTTAAAAAAAGTAGGCCAAAGGAATTTTGGTAATTTTATGAAGGTAAGTTCCTTTTTCCATTTTGCTATGTCATAATTAAAATATTGTTGGGTCTCACTACGAGCAAAAGATTTTTATGATGCAATATTTACAGATCAGATTTTTTAGAAGATGATAATAAATGCAAAGAAAATTCTAATGAGAAAAAATCGCATCCGAAAAATTTGTCAAAATCAAATTAACAAAAGTAGCTTCCTCATAAAAAAGCTTCGGGATGAGAGTTCTTTTTTTTATTGAGATATTTTTTAATTATAATAAATGCATATTATTCATGCCCTAATGAAGACATTAATTTCTTATTTTACCTTAATACTTAAATTGGCTGCTATCACAGGTTTAAATGTCGTATTTAACTTTTTGATGTAAGTCAGTAAAAAGATAATGAGCTTTTATTTTATAGAGGATATGGAATTCAGTGGCTTTGGAATAGTATGGAGTCTTTATAGTTCATTACTCATTTACCGTTGCTTTCAATTATGCTTCCAGCTAACACTCTATACTTCTTTTATTCATGTTATTTTTTATCTTTAGCTTTTTGAATGACGTAGCTAGCTTGAATCTTATTCCAGTGGACAAGGTGAATAATGAGTTTTTCTATTTCTCAGATGAGACTTCTGAAACTTCATACAACTCCTACTTTGAATTCATGAACTACTCTTCTTTGAATACTGTCATAAATCTTGGGTTAATTTTCTATATTTGCATTCTACAATACTTTACTATCATTTGGAATAAAATAATCCTCATTTACTATATTTAATCATAATAGTGCATATCTTCAAGTTAACAGCAGTATCCAAAACTATGTAAATCTAAATCAAGTACTAATTTTATTGTAGAAAGATACTAAGGAAGGTCGATGGAAAAATGTGGATATACTCATTCTTGGGCTTTGTTTCAGATAACTTCCTTGAAATTTTGATATGCTCCCTCGTAGGACTTTCTTAAGTAATTTATTCAGCTTTAACTATATTGTAAAGGTAAATACTGAGACCACTGGTGACATCATTCATTATTTATTTTAAATGATCATGAGCATTTTCATAAGTGTGCTTCTTATAGTTAAGTGCTCAGCGCTGACTTTGGTTTCCTTTTACATCACCACCAAGCTTTATATATTTTTACTGGGCGAATTCCCAAATACTCTATGTCTATTACCTGGATGGAATAGCAGATCAATTTCAATCTTTCACTCAGGAAGGAGTGAGATAAGAGCACTTATCAAGCAATTATAAAAAGTAAATCTTAAGCATGCTATTCTATTCAGTGAGTAATTTGCGAAAGATATTCTACATCTTAAAATAAATTAACTCGAATGAATGATCTTGTGCCTGGTATATATGGGTGACTAGTCAGGACTTCAGCTGTTATTGATGACTTTGTCTAATCTGTTTTATCTTATTTACCTTTTCTCGAGCAACCCATTCCAAGATAGAGATAAATTAATTAGTTAATCACTTTTTAGATAGTTCTAGATCTTTTAATTTGATTTTGAACGAGGTAATGGTGTACTTAATAACAGCAAGTTTGATTCCATTTAATGATGCTTTTGATATTGATGCTGATATGGCAATTACAATTGGATACTGTCCTGTTTTGCTAACACTCCTTTATTTCTTCTTTAACCTAACTGTTCTGATAATTACAATAAATATTAAATTAGGTTTAAGAGGCAGGTAATGAACAAAATTCATTATAGAGTATAGCCTTATTTTACTAGATATATTTAGAACTCTTCCATAAAAGTGTTAAAATCATTCTTTTTACAAAAGATATAGCCAAAAGAAGTTTTAAAGTATCCTGTTTAGAATGATTTAATTAATGTTGGACATACTTAAAAAGGCATATAAAATAAAGTGAAAGCTTAAAATGGATTGGCTTAGGATTTAAAATTGAATATAATTTTGGATTTATCTATTTTTTGTTTATGTTTTAGATTACAATTTAATAAATGAGAGAAATAATTCAAGTTAGACACTAAATCAGTCTTCTTATAGTATTGGGGCTACTGATTATACTTTTGAAAGTTTCCCAATCAATTTGGATAGTAAAATTAGCTCGGACTTCTTAAAATTTACAGAGACCAAATAGCAACTTAAAAATTAAAAGATTCCTTACTCATAATAAGTGAAAAATTCTGCAACAGAATTTAAATTTGGCAAGAGTTTATAAAATATTTAGGTCTTAGATATAGAAGAGAATTATAATGTTATTTTTTAATTTAGACTCTATTTCAAGTGCCCGAGGAATTGAAATACTTGAAAGGTCTTAAGCCTTCCCAGATTTTCAAAATTAAAGCTTTTGAAGATGAAATCTATATTCCTGAAGAACAAAATAATCAAAATGCAGCATATAACTTCAATGATTCTTAATTAGAAAAACAAAATATAGAGAATAAGTCAGAAAACTTTAAAAATTATTTGTTTGAAAGCGGAAAAAGTAATACTATCATATACAAAACTAATCACTATTTAAATATAATTAATTATTGAATTTGAAAGTTAAAATCTAGGATACAGTGGCTACAAATTTGGTTCGGATGCTATTTCTAGTTGCGATTATTTTTCAAGAGCAGATCTAACTTGGAAATTCATAGGTAAGAGTTGTGAATGTGTAGTAGAAAGTAACGTTAATTAAGATAACCCCTATACAGTGTGAGAACAGTCGTATTTCAAATTTAGTAGCATAATTGTTCACCATTAACAGTGCTCTCTTTGGATTGAAGGTCAAAAAGAAGTATTTGTTATAGATAATATCTCTCAGAATGAGCGATTCGGATGCAAAACTATCGTAATCCTAACCTAGCTGGTGCCATATTGCATGAAGTTGTCACCTAACACTATGCAGTTTACAAGTCTGGGTAAAAGGCCTTGGCCATCATTTTTGCTTCTCAAACTATCTAATGCCATTGAAATATTTTGGGCTTAGAGTTCGTTGTTGAGGAAATCAATTTGCTCTAGTCAACCTTTTACCCTTGAAGCTCCTATATCCTATATAGTGAAGTAGGGAGGGCTTGTCACTGTATTAGCATTTAAGTCATGGGCTGATAAGAGCCATGATGGGTTTTTATTCCTCTTAACTTCTTAAAGATAATTTTTTAAAATCTTTTTCTTTATGTTAATCTCGACAATGATGCACTATAGGATAGGAAAATTTTACAATATTAAACTTTCCGCCCAGATTTCTTAAATATTTTTCAGTTTGCTTCTGTAAAGCCTGGACGAACAAAGACAAAGCTCTTTTCATCTGTATTAAAACTTGGTACTGTAAGTGCTTCTTGTCGGCCGAGATTATTAGAAAAATTTCAAAAAAAAAAAGTAATTTTACTGATTTATTAAATGCCACAATTACAGGGAGAATTTTTTACCAAAATGTCAATTTTAGATGATTTTGGAGCTACTTCTCTAATGTTCAGTAAAAAGACTAAAAACAGTGGCTTCTTACAGTACAATCTGGCTTCCTAGTCAGTAGTGAAAAATCGGGCTGAACTTATAATACAAGCCGTTTTAAATATCTTGAGAGCTAAAGAGATTTTTCTTCCAAATTAATATAAGTTTTCACAGAATTTTAACACTCATTAAATTGATTGGAAATCTTTAAATTAAATATTGGAATCTCATTCTATGTCACTCTTAATTATAACTATTAAATGATTAAATCAAATTTAAGTTTAATTAAATCTATAATTTTTTGAAAGTCTCAATTAAACTTCTAGATTATGATGGCTTGAGGATTATCTAATTTTATTATGCTAAAATTAAAAAATATTTCCATATAGAAAATAGATAGGATGAATTCGAATGGTGGATAGTAATTAGCAAAATGTGATTAATATGAACTCTGACTCATTTAGTATTATACTTTTCTCTTTTAATCTGATTATTTTTGCCAACATGGAATTTTAATATTTAACGTCTTTTATTAAATTAGAATTAGAAATGTCTTTTGATATATTCCTCATTTAACGGCCTTCTTATTTAATTTCTAAATATCACTTATAACTGGATTTTTAAGATGGATTATGATATTCTTGTCTCAGCTACCTCTCTTCTTTTCAAACTCCCGGAACCAACTTCTAAGTCTCCACTCCCGAAAAAAGTGGCAGCTCTGTTTTTTAATTCCGGGACTACAATATTAGATTAATTCAGTTCCGTAAATAGAGGCTTCCGCTTTATGTTTCCTCAACAGATTTCGAAATTATTTGCTCTCTTGGATTTCATTATGTCCTAATAGGCACTGAGAAATGAAGAAATTAAGCTTTTGATATTTGTTCAATGCGCTTTTTGAATCATCTATACCTTTTTAAAATGATCCCTTAAATAGCAACCAATTTAAACGAATAAACATTTTAAAATATAGGAGGTCAGCTTTTGAATGGCAGTTACACAGTATACAAATTCTTTTAGCTCTTTTTCTCCAAATTCCATGAATAATCCTAGTTCATAAGTTGCCAAAATTATAATTATTTGATGCTTATACTAGTTATTCATTGATCTCTCTTTATTGTTAAATAATTTATTTTAATTTTCTTCTTTTCTCTTATCTTAAGTGATCTTTAGTCAAAATTTTATGAAAATATTTTTAATTATTAAGATCTTAAATGAAACTATTTTAAAAGAATCTGATAATGGCGATTCTCTCATTTGTTACTATGTAAATAAGTTTTTAAGAGGGATTGCACTCTTTATCTTTTTATCTTCATAAGAAAGAAATATACAGAAGAAGTCTAAATAATAATATTGGCCATAATTTAATAGAAGAGAAGGTTGCAATAATGGAAATTAGCCGAATGCAAAACATTGACAGTTAGCTTAGCTTGTTTCAGATCTCTGCATATAAAATATAGTGAGCGGATGACTTTAAAATAAAGTTTACATATTAAATGGATTAATTAAAAGATTAAAACTATTCTTTTAATCAAAATATCTCTAAAGTCCCCTGCCCTGCCTTCTTTTTATTTAAATTAAGAAAAAAGTACTTTCTTTATATAATGAATCATTATATTTTAATGGTTTAAAATGGATATTTATGTCTTTAAAATTGTATTTAAAAATTTGAAGTTTAAGAATAATTGCCACTTCTTTCATATGACTTTATTGATAACTTTGATATTTAAAATTCTTAAAATTCTGACCTTTTATTTGCAAATTTTTTATTTATAATATTCATTTAATTATCAGAGAAGGGGTAACAGCATATAATTATTATTTTTTTAATTTAAAAACTTCAAATTGCTATATTCTTTCATATATTATATATAATCAGATCTCTTAATAAAGCGATAGGATTATCTAATATAATTGCTGATAAAATTATAACTCCTTGTGAATTTTAAAAGATTTTCTTTATTTCATTTTTTTTGTTTTTGTTTTCTAATAGAGAGAAAGATATCTTATTTTTTTCGAAATTATTTAAATTAAGCAATGTTTTTACTTATTTTCTATTTTAATATTTTAAAAATAAGATTTAAAATATTCATTAAAATAAGGGGATGCCTCCCCAAGTTTGTTTTAATAAGTGACTGTTTTTATAGTTTCGGAGAAGCCATATAAACTAACTCTTATTTTACAGATTTAGACAAAACTTGCTTCAACTCAAATCAGTTTCCTCTCCTCTTTTACAAAGAAGAAGCAGATATGAGAATTGATTACATGAGCGGTAGCTAAGATTATTTACAAATGTCGAAATATAATTTTTCCTATTATTTAAAAAAGAAAATAAAAATGTCTAATTTTATTTAGTCATTTATATTTGGATAAAATTTTGCTCAAATATTAGTAATTTAAGCTTGATTTTTAAAATTGTAGAAATGTAATCAACTTTTGATTAGTTAACGAATAAGTAATGAATGAATTAACGATTCCCCTAAGGGGTATTCAAGCTAATAATTATATAACAGTATGTAAAAAAAATAATTTTAGAGATTAGTAGGGGATAATTTAAATATACAAATTAACTATATATAACTAACATCAGTTTAAAAAAATCAGATATGGAGTTTTTCCCCACTCTATGACCCTATGGGCCCTACTCATTAATTTTCAATTTTAATAATTCCAAACCCACCCACCACCCAAAACGTGCTAGACAACTACAAAATAGGTAAGTAAATATCCTTCTTTTATTTAAAAAATATATTTTTAGAGATCAACTCAAGAAAATTATAAACACAAATATTTCTGGAGCAATGTAATAAGGAGTTCCAATAAAATTAAAATTAAGAAAATTATTCTGAAAAACATGGAGCAAATCAAATATTTTGTAATTATTTTTATTCCTAACTTTGCTTTCCTTTAGGTTTTGTGCACGCCGAGGGTGGTGGGTGGGCCTGGGAATTATTAAGATAGAAATTTAATAAGTGGGCGTAGGGATATAAGAGAGAAAAATTCTCCATTACTAAAATTTTTAACGCGATGTAAGTTAATTAAACTGATGTCTTTATTTATAATTTGAGTTATTAATCACTTATTGATATTAAGGCTCACAGTTGTATATCTAATGGATGAGTTCCCTAATTTACCTATTTATTAATTTTTAATTCCCATTACGTTATTAACAACATTCTTAATATAGTTTTTACAATTTCAAAAATCATGCTTAAATTAGTAATATTGGATTAATTTTATAATGATCATAGTTTCGCAATAGGTGGGACAATAACTGAAGGGAATGTTGCCTCTTCATTCATTGGGTTGTACAAGAATGTCTTATTTTAGTTTTAATATTTTCTAAAAGGTAATAAGTTTATATCTAGTAATTAAAATGAGATCGCTATAAGGCTTAAATTAAAACGAAATTTTTTCTTTTTCTTTTTTTTTAAAAACAAACAAACATCAAACTGAGGATAAACCCTCTATAAATTATTTAGCAATAAACCCTGATATACAAAAAAGTAGTTTGTCTTTTTAAGAATGAGAAACTTATCTCTTGTCATAAGAATATTTGTTGCATATCTAAAATGAAAAATAATAGCACAAAAATAAAATAGTGAAATATAATGATGGAGAATTGGGTTTTAATATATAAAATTAATTAATGCGAGAATGGGATATAATTCACATTATTGATAAAAAAATAAAATATCAATAGTTAATGATACATAGAGAAAGTGTTTCATGCCATTTTTAGCAGTTATAATGTATTTAGGAAGGGGTCTATGTTATCCATGTCTATCTAATTACAATTCTTGGCTTTAATAGGGATATTTATTTAAAATCTTAAAATTATTTGAATGAATTATATTCGGATAACATTTTGAATAAAATGTGTATCCTTACCGAATGAGATGGTTGAATACCTACTTGGGAAACGATGGAGAGATTTTGTAGCATTATTTTTAATTCAAGCTAAGAGGCCTTTATCTGCAAGCTTATGACTAATTATACGCTACATTAGCTTAATTACCTTCAACTAGCCCCGAAATTTTTTTAAAAAAATAAATATGAAATAATTCAAATATTTCAAAATTTTAAACTTAAAAATTATAATAAAATGAAATTGTGCATAATAAGGTCGTACAAAATATCTATATTTAATATTTCGAAATTAGATGTAATTTTTTATAAATTGAAGATATGCCACTACTTATGTTTTCTTTTTTTGTATTCATAGTGTGTTAAAATTTCTTTATAATATTTTTTCTTTATTCATTTAATGCCAAAATTTTCTTTCTCAAATTTAAAACAAATCTTATTCAAATTTATATTCCCCTAATTAGCAATCAAATATATAAGCTAATTTAATTAAAGATCATATAATGAAAAGTTTACTTGCAAATAAATTAAACATTGAATAATAGAAAGATTTCAAAATTAGCCAATAACCAATTGAGAAATATTATTTTAATTAATTACCGAAAATCTTTACTTCCTGAGTATAAAGCCAAGTAATGGAAAGGTATAAAAGTAAGTATAAAGCCTTAAGAGATATTAAATTAGACAAATATACTAGAAAATTTAATAGATAAGTTTTTAAATGCATGCTCATTCCTCCTCAAATCTAATGAAGGAAGAGATTTATACATATATAAATCGATAATTATTTAAATAATTATAGATGTCGAGCATTCGAGCATTCCTTCCCCATCTTCAAAATAAACGCAAAAATTTAAGATTGACTCGGTAGTTTGATGCAGCCAATTTTACCACAGTGACTTCGGCCTACGCAGCTGCACTCAGCTCTCTAACTGACCTTGGGTGAGATCTCTCGAACTTGCCTAGGTGAGAGATAAAGATGGCCGAAGATTCTTGGAAAGGCTGCTCCCACGTAGCCAACCTGAAGCCTGGTAGTGGGGGCGGGTGAGTGCATCTGCGTAGGCTGAAGACATCGGTATAATTGGCTTTGTCGAGCTCCTGTGCCAATCTTAAATTTTTGCTTTTTTTGAAGTGGGAAGGAATGCTTGAGGACAACATCATTTTTAAAAAAAAAACTAGTGAATTATAAATGTATAAATCTCTTCCTTCATTTGAATTTCAAGAATGAGCATGTATTTTAAAAAGTTATCTATTAAATTCTCTAGTATATTTATAGAAAAGATAGATTTATTTGTGTAAAAAATAAAGTTCTTGCAGTATAATTTAAAATAAATAAATTTAAATGCTCAATTCCTATAAATTGTTGCTATTTAATATTTTCTTTTCCTTTATTGTTAAAAGCAAGATATTTTTTCCTATAATAATTTCCCTTATAAATATCTCGATGATCTTCTATTTTTGCAATTTTAAACATATTTTTATTTACATATTTGATATTTGAAGATCGGCAAATGAGTCTTGTTCTTTTGCACAGACTTAATAAATCAAATTATAAATAATTATTCCTTACAAAATACATAAACATAGATTTATAAGTTATTGAGCATGAATTTCCTTTTTTAAAATTATGTGTAGCTTCACTCGTCTAAATTTTTTGACATTAATTTAGTACAAATTAAAAAAATTAATTACTGATGATAGTTTCATCCTTATATTATTATTTACGTTCTTCTCCTAGAGTTTATGAGCAAAGAGATAAATAACTTATGAAAATACCATAAGACTAATTAAATCTTAAAAAAAATTATAAAATGTTTGGAATAATCTCAGTATTAAAAATTATAACTTCAGTCTATAAATTAATATTCAATTATTAAAAGGAGATAAGCCTTTATTATACGATGACAAGAAGTTTATCTATTTAATTGTTTTCCTAATCCCTTCCTTCCTTGCAAAAAATTTAATTTGCATATTTAATTTTTTATTTTGGCCTTAATTAATCAATAATTTTAGAATAAAGGTTCTTTTAACAACTGTTAGTGCAGAAGTCAATATCATGGAGCATGGATAATTATCTTTTATTTTGCTATAAATCAAATTAAAATTTAAAATTATTTATATCCTAATTCCATCTCTAGAGTATTTCTAAATTTGTCCATAATTCGTTGAGCAAAATAAAGATGCCATTGCAAGAATAAAAATAGCCAATCTGAAACTAAAAAACTTTTCTCCCCTATCCTTTCTGTGATATCCCTCAAGAAAATTCGCTTCAGGAATTTAAACAAGCAGTCGCTCTTTATAAATCTAAAAATATATTTAAGTAACTTGCAGATCTTCATAAATTTTTCACTCTATCTATATATTTTAAGTGTGAGCCATTAATTCAATTGTAACTTCCTTAAAAGTAGGATTTCACATTATAAATTACTATTCTCCATTTATCGTTTTTCTTTTGCAAATTGATACAAATTTTTAATACTTAGTTTTTTTCTTAACCTATCTCTAGAAATCTGGATTATTTGTTTATGTCTTGGAAAAAGGATGTATGCTAAATTATATTTTTAGTTAACAATTTAATTTCAAATTTCTATCCTTCTATATATGGAGATATTTTTTAATTTTGATGGAATTACTGTCGATAGTATAGTTAAAATTTAAATGAAAATCAGAATTAAATTAAAATAATAAATGAGGAGTTGTAAAATGTTGGCAGTTAAATCTAGAGATGACTTGTCCAATATGGGGCTTGTTCGATAGATCTTCAAATTATAAGATGAGTTTGTTCTTCCACCATTACGATAGGAGGTACCAATGAAGAGATATTGATATCTTTGACTCCGAACCAAGAAATTAACCAAATTCAAAATCTTGTGACCGAGGTAACTCTTTACACAGGCCTCCTACGAAGAAGTTGCAAGGATCAAAGTTGCTTAGAATTTAATGCTTAATCAAATGGTAATAATTTTAACCCAAAATCTCACACCTCAACTTCCTAGGATTTTAAATTTATTAACTTACTTATTAATTTAATTATCTTTTTAATTAAATTCTCAGCTATAATAACATGCCTACTTTCCTAATTAACCTATATGATTATAAAACTTAAATAGTTTTAAAAAATACATTTTAATTTACCACTTGAGAATCATAAAGAATCTTTTATAAAATATATATATAAGAAATGACAATCATCGTATCACTTAATATGACTAGCTTGAGATGTTGAGAAGTACCATTTAATTATAGAAAAAATTGAATTATAAGCTCCTTTGTTTTAAAGAAGATTAATATCTTATATTACTTCTGTTTGAAATGTCTACTTTACTTAGCCATTTTAAATCTGCTATTTTACACTATAAATATAGTAAAACCCTAAATTTTATAGTTTATTAAATATAGACTGCCTTAACATTGTTTTATATATTTCCTTCTAAAATTTAAATTGAAAAAATTTGAAGCCTTGACATGATAATAGAAAAATGTTAAATATCGTTAATAAAATTTAAACTTCAGAATTAAGAAAATTTTTCAAATAGTATTAAGATATAATAAAAAAAATTATATATGATGAGTAGGGAAACTTGCAAAAATAATATATTTTTAAAAAATATAATTTAATACTATTTAATTTAAGTAAATTATTTATTTTAATTCTTTTCGGCTAGAAAACTAATTTTACATATTTATAGGATTTGAGCTGATAATATTTCAGAAAAGAATATCTCACCAGAGGTTAATACTATTTCCCATTTTTTTTAATTCTTTAAAAAAACTGTCATTAATTTCATTAATCTATTAAGTTACTACTATCAGAGCATTTTCGAAATAAAAAAATAATTTACTGGTTCTTGCTTTTGTATAACTAATTAAATTATTATGAACCAATCAAAATCTTTTTTTCTTCTTCTATATTTTGAGCTCTATGGTTTTTTTAGAAAATTTATTTGTTCATAAATTTCAATATGCTCCGCTCAATATTATTTGTAAGCATGATCAAGTAAATTTAATTCCCTTTGAGTTTGTTCTTTGTAAAGCTAAAATTTCTTTCTTTGATTCACTAAAATAAAAAAAATTGCTTCTGTTCACTTCCTTATAAATATAATTAGATAATCGCATATCTTTATATAATTACTTTCTTAATTTATAAATTCAAATGAATCGGTAACCCATTTTCTGTAAATATTAGGACTAATTAATACTATTAATTGAATAAATATCTATCTTAAAATAATTAGTTGCATTACTATATTTTCAAATTCTCAGTAGGCTTAGAAAGACTTCTTCAATAAACAAACAATTAGTGTACAGGATCCTGCCCTATGTATTTTCAAGGCTACTTTGATTACACTGACCCGACAAGCAGTGTCCGTCAAGAATATTTATAATTATATCTGCTCTTAGCGGGAGGAGTTTTATCTAAGCCATAAGACTAACAATTATTTATGTCATCATTTGGAATTAGTTATTAAAGATTTTCTTTAAGTGACAAATTATTCTCTCATTTTCAAACAAGTCTATTTTTATAAGAAGCCAAGGAATTTAAGATCAGTCCTGTCTTACACACACCGCAGGCATTTGCTTTGCCGTATCTCCATTTTTCTTCGAAAAAATATCATCAGCAAGAGAATCTATAGTGCGGATCCAATTTTGCATGTAATAATCTTGATTATGTAATAATGTTCAGTTCTCATCATCTAATGAACTTTATACTAATTATAGATAATTTACATAAATGGTTGCATGAGCTTCTAGGAAACTGATTTGTTGGATAATTAATTTCAATAAAAAATGTAATTTTAAAATATAAACTATTATTTAAAGACCCAACTACAACTCAAAGCCCATCATCTAAACTTTACTTACATATGTTTTCAAATAAAGAGCCAAAAGGCATGACTGTATCTAGTGCAGGTCTTTTCACTACTTAAGGAGAGGGCTACTCTTCAAGCTTTAAGTACATATACTATGACGTTTAGAGTGATTTTTTAATCGGATGCTATGACGACATAATGACTCAATATCTAATAACTTCATCCCCTCATGATGTTTTTGGATTTTTATATGGAAACGTCTAAAGTATCACTAATTCGTAATCAAGAATTAAAAGATTAAAGTTTTTATTTAATTATTCATCTTGATTTTAAATTGATTCTGAAGATTGGGTTCTTAATTTATTTAGAATAATTTTTGAAAGATTAAAGATTCAAAAGTGATTTATAGAAAAGATAAAGCATGAATAAATTTTTTAATCTTTCATCCTTTAAGTCATTAAAGGTTATATATTTGTGGAGAAATTAATTAAGAAGTTCAAATTCTTGAGGAGTTCGGTTAAAATGATACATTTTAATTTTATTGATTGAACTAGTTAAGATTTTAGAAAAGAATGCTATTTTATTTTGCTTATGCTTTTAATTAAACCTGTGGAGATCAACCAGTCCTTGTACTCAACAGAGTAAATTTTATCATTTTGAATTTATAATCAAGATTACTTATATAATGTGAAGTATTCGATTGAGATGAGGAGGAATAACTGAATTAGTTAGGCATAGTAAATTTAATCTTATTCTCACTCAATTTGTGATCATCAAAGGAATTAAAATTCAGAAGGAGCAAAGTTAAAAAGATTAGCAAAGGGTTGTTTAGGGATAGAAATCATTCTTATCTTTTATATTTTCTAAGCCAATCAATAATTTTGTGGTTTTAACGTTTATAGAAATTATTAATGGACGTATTACTCTAAATTAAGAATTAATAGCATCCATTTTAAGAATGTCAAATTTTCATTCATAATAACGTTATTTTATATAATGAGTAAGCATTGACTAATTGTAATAATTGATAATACTATAATTTAATTACTCAAGAAAGAGTGTTTTATTAAATCCTCTTTATTGCATAAATTATTTTTATGATCTTTATTTGCCAGAGAG
>JAJKFJ010005849.1:0-18504 GCA_027382625.1 Tetmemena sp. SeJ-2015
ATACTTACTTTTGACTCTTTGTAGTTGTCGTGCTCGTTTTGGGTGGTGGGTGGGCCTGGGAATTATTAAACTAGAAATTTAATGAGTGGGCGCAGGGGGGGTCTGATGGAGAAAAAAACCTCCATTTCTAAATTTTTTAATTTAATGTAAGTTATAATTACTGATGTCTTTTTTTAAATTTTTTAGCCCTATTAATCTCTTTTGCGATTTTTACTTACAGTTATATGTCTAATGGGTGAGTTCCCTAATGGCCCTATATATAATTATTCCCTTCCAATTACGTTAATTCGTTAAAAGTTAATTAGGTTTTAACAATTTCAAAAATCAACGTTAAATTAGTAATATTATAGTAGGAATTTTAAATAAAATCGATGATTTATTATAACGATAAATGGAGAGTTGCAAAATTGTGACAGTTGAAATCGCCGCATCTTTTTCGATAGATTATTGAAAATTAAGATGAGTTTCTTTATTAATCAACTTCCCAGTACCTCTTAGTATCGAGCTATGACTCACGCACTCTTCTTATTCATCTTCATCATCTTCATTAAAACTTGTGTCGCTTATAAATCTTGACTGAGTGCTTCTACATAAATGTTACAAGAATAAAAGATTCTTAGAATTTTATGCTGAATCTAATGGTTCAATAATTATTCAAATTGGACACACTTAAACTGCCACTCATTTATTCCATTTTAATTTAATTCACTTTTTTATTAAATTCTGAGCTATATTATACATTTATCGTTTGATTTTTGAAATTGTAAAAACTATATTAAGAATGTTGTTAATAACGTAATGGGAATTGAAAAATAATAAATAGGTACATTAGGGAACTCATCCATTAGATATATAACCGTGAGCCTTAATACCAATCAGTGATTAATAACTCAAATTATAAATTAAGACATCAGTTTAATTAACTTACATCACGTTACAAATTTTAGTAATGGAGAATTTTTCCCTCGTATATCCCTACGCACACTTATTAAATTTCTATCTTAATAATTCCCAGGCCCACCCACCACCCTTGGCGTGCAAAAAACCTAAAGGAAAGCTAAGTAAGGAATAAAAATAATTACATAATTTTTGATTTGCTCCATGTTTTCAGAATAATTTTCTTAATTTTTATATTTTCGGAACTCCTTACTACATTGCTCCAGAAATATTAGTGTTTTTAATTTTTCTTGAGTTGATCTCTAAAAATATATTTTTTAAATAAAAGAAGAATATCTACTTACCTATTTTGTAGTTGTCTTGCACGTTTTGGGTGGTGGGTGGGTTTGGAATTATTAAAATTGAAAATTAATGAGTAGGGCCCATAGGGGCATAGAGTGGGAAAAAAACTCCATATCTAATTTTTGTTAATCTGATGTTATTTATATATAGTTAATCTGTATATTTAAATTATCATCTGCTAATCTCTTTAATTATTTTTTTACTGGCTGTTATATGATTACTAGCCTGAATACCCCTTAAGGGAATCGTTAATTAATTTATTGCTTATTCGTTAACTAATCAAAAGTTGATTACATTTCTACAATTTCAAAAATCAAGCTTAAATTAGTAATATTATCATCAGCGAGAGCTCATACTAGGTCTCTTATCATTCTCCTTGTCATATTTACTGGCCTTGAAGAAATGTTTGCTTGAGTCTATAATCTGGATATTGCATTTAAAATTAAAATAGTAAAATCATTCTCCTATGAACTCGTCAGGAATGAGTTTGTCTGGTGCCATTCCATGGATCTGTATGAGTTTCTCGTTCTTCTCCCTTGCTTGCTTGATGAGTGAAGTTACTTTCGATAAGAACATGATTTTGTGAGTGAGCACATTTCTGATAAATTATAATTAAAAGTCCTTCATTTTAAATGATTGAGGTTCTTTGTCTCTTTATCCCTTTCTTTAAGGGATTTTATTCATTCTAGACACACAATTAATCAAGTCTATGCCAATTTTAGCAAAATATTTATAAGACTGCCTTAACGATTGCGGTTTGGTGTTCCTTATCTGGCTCTTCGTCTTCATCATCGTCCACTGCCGCGCACTTCTTAATAATTGCCTCGAGCATGTCCTGCACCTTCTCAAACACAAAGGGCAGTGACCAAGTGAAGACATCCATGTTTTTGGGGAGCATGTAGGGGTGATGAGTGTAATTGAATTGCTTGATGTTGAAATTGCCATCCTGGATCTTGACAATTGCTGACTTGTTGTTGTAGACGTCGCAGTAGTTGGGTGCTGAGAAGACTGTAATCACTGTTGGGAAGTTGCCAGCACCATTCCATTTGTGGAACTTGTAGCCAGTTTGCTGCACCTCATGAGCTCTTATCACGCATACTTAAAAAAAGACAAGAATATGAAATTAGATATAAGACTAGCTAGTTGGCTTGGAGGAAGGTGTTGATTGCCTTCTTGCCGAACAGAACAGAGCACCCTCGGCGCTGGTTCTTCACAAAGTCTATTTCCTTATCAACAAAGAGAAAGTAAGCTTAAATCTTTTTATCTTCGTGGGTTCCATTATCAGAAGAGACTGGATCTGACCAGAGCAGATCGCAAAGTGAGCCACTCTCAGGCACTTCACAATTTCTGTCGATAGTATTGATATTGTCGATTGACTTCAGCTTTGGGGAGAGGCCACCATGGATGCAGAAGTACTTTCCATTAATGAGGCAAGCAAGCGGAAGGCACTGGAATGACTCAATGACGGCATTGAAAACCTCCTCATCGTATTTTTGAAGTACCTCATCTCTGAAAGTGAAGTGCATGGACATCAACTTGGATTCGTGGTTTCCTCTCAACATGAAAACTTTCTCAACAATAATAGAAGATATAAAATTACGAGTTCTATAATAGTATTCTTGGGGTAGTATAGCTATATGCATAAATATTATAAACAGCATCTATAGAAAAAAGGGATTCTCTATGCGAAATTAGGTTAAAATTATCCACTTGCACATCTACACAACTTACTTTCAAAGCATACAAGAATATTATAACTTCAACCGAGTAGCAGCCTCTGTCCACATAGTCTCCCAAAAATAAAACTCTATTATAGGGTTAGAGGATGTAATTTTGCAATTATCCATGTCTTACTTGAAGTCTTAGACGCCGTTAATCGCGTTAAAGATGTTTAGCAAATCATAAAAGTGACCATGTATGTCTCCGAATACGCATACTGGGTCATTAAATTAAGAAGAGAATAAGTTTACTATAAAATCTTTTCATTGAGAATTAACATGTTAGGTTCCACTTCTATACAATTTTTTAGAATTAAGGAGTAAGAAAGTTATTTTTCCGATTGGCTAAATAGTAAAGATGTAACTTACAAAGAACCTTGATGGTGGCTTTGATGATCCTCATAAAATCTGGTTTTCTTATACGACCCTCTGCCTTCATATGGTTTTTGAGTGTTTCCCAGTCGGGCAGTCCGTTTAATCTAGGTGGGAACAGTATATGTATGATAAATATTAAAATGTATTTAGAAATTTTTCTTATAATATATTGGTCTCCAGAGGGCGATGAGGGGGTGGAGGTACCTGCAATAAAATTAGTCATCTCTTAAAATGAGTATTCGAATTGATGTTCATTTAATAATATTTTGTTTACTTACCTCAGGGACTTTTCTATCTCTGCAGGGATCAGGTAGAGGTTCCATTCTTCTTTGTATAAAAGCAACAATATATAAATTAAATACTGCTCATATTAATCTCTCAATTCATTAATCTACAATATTTTTGACTTTTAAGTTTATAAATTACTTTTAAAGAGCTTAATTTCATAAATTAAACAAACTATAGAGAGAAAAAATAATATATTTATATTTTAAGATTGTTTATATAGAAATAAAATTTGTCCTTTATAGTAAATAAAAAAAGCATAATGCAATAGAAGAACAGTAAGATAAAATAAATATAAAAGGTTTCTGCTTAATAAAATTAAATATATATTTTTAAAGATTAAACTAAATAAGTCTGAATATTTAAAGAATTATGAGTATGAATTTTAAAAGTAAGTCTGAGTATATAATGGATAATACAAATTTAATCTACTTTCGGTTTTGACTTGCGCACTATAACTAATTTGAATGGGGATTTGTCATTCTGCGAAAGTACATTCTGAGCGTAAATATAAGAACCATATTTCCAAAGAGGATCCTAATAGAATATTTAATATTACTTTAAATTGAGATTATCAGGCTCAGTTAGAAAAGGAGGAAGAGGAGTTAAAAAAGCAGGCTCATTAGAAAACTCTCAAACCATTTGAGCCTAAATTCCCAGTTATACAAGTAACAGGTAAAGGCTATGTGGTGCTATGGGGCAAAAATAAGAAATTTTTCAAAAAAGCAGATAAAACTTAAGCGTTAAGTCTCTATTAAAAGTGGGATGATGCATTGCGTTATGGATAAACTCCAGAGCAATAAGAAAAATGAGAGATAAAAATAATAGTTTCTATTAATTTTAAAAATAGTTTTAATTAATTCCTAAACTTCAACAACTATTAAGCATTTATAGTGTAAAATTCTGAGAGCATACATCTGAGCTTTAAATTCAAGCAGCACAAAAGTAAAATCAAATAGTCTTAACTTTACAATTAATCTATAAATTTCCCTGAGCAATATCATTTTTAAAGAGGTAAATACTTTATATCTGAATTTAGTCTTTTAATTTACAATAATTATATCTAAATACATATTTGCCACTATCATATTATAGGATTTATTAAAAATATGCTTTTTCTTTCAATATATTTCAATATATTTTAAAATATTTTAAAATTAAACTGGCTATGAATATTTAAAGTAGAATTAAGTTATAATAATTTAAAGAAAGATCTATTAAAGAGAAAAAGCTAATTTTATAAATCAAGCTTCAACTTTTTAAGCAGATTTTAAATATAATAAATTGGTATTTGTCTATCAAAGAAGGTGCACTCTTCTTCCTAGAATATTGTAGTCCAGAATAAAATGGAAAATGATGATAAAATAATTTTTAGTAGGAGTAGTAGTGAAATAAGCTTAGATAATAATATTCAAGCAATATGTGAAGAGTATGGAAATGAATAGGACAATTAGCAAACTCGCAAATCGATTGAGGCAAAGTACCCAACAATGCTAGCAACAAAAAAGGGATATCTGCTTTTTTGGGGCAAGAATAAGATAAATTATAAATTGACTAATGAAACAAAAGCTAGAGCTCACATGAAAAAATGGGAAGCTGCATTTTTGAATGGAGAAACTCCAGATATGTAAGATTAATGAATAATTTTAGTTTTAAGTTAAAATATTTTTAATTAATTTTAACAGCAAAATAGATAGTAGTAAAATTTAAATACTAATTCTCATTAGCTAAATTCATGATCAATTAAAAATAAAAATAATTATTTATTTTTCCTTGTTTTAGTTTTATTGCTGTAATCGCACAAATTCAAAGACGTAATTAAAAACGGAAATTAATATTTTAAGCTTATGACTAGTTAAATTCTTTTTTCTTAGGTTCATTTTTTTAATTTATTTTAATTTACTTTTGAAAATATAACTATTTAATAGTTGCAATTCTGCTAAGATTTATAAAATAAATATAGGGTTTTCAAAATTCAAGCTAATATATTTTTTAATGAATAGATTAATATGAAGAGTATTACTCTGCAAAATATGAACCTCATTCTCTATTTAATATTGATATCTTATCTTGAGAGGCTGAGAATAATGAAGATACTTAACTAAAATAAAGTTATCCTGAAATCATTAAATAATTCAACCTGCTAATTGGTTTCTGTAAAACAATACTTGAATTAAAAATTTTCCTTTAATATTTTATCAATCATTTTACAACATGTTTATCTTTCCTTAAAGTTTTTAAAAAATTTGCAAAAGAAATTATTTAATGCCTTAATATAATAAATAAAGGTTGATGCTCAAAAGACTTTCAGTTTCTTAAATCCACATTTTTAATTCACGGTTCAAGGGTTTCACCTGATTGACTCCCTTGCACTTAATTTAGGTAGTCAGAGGAATTATTATCCTTAGACTAGTCTTTCTTTACTGTTCGAGGACCTGATGGAATTGAATTTACTGACTTCACCATTGGAAGTGGCTGGCTGGGAATATTATCATCTCCATCATCACCCCAAAACATGTTGTTAGGCCTAATACCCTCCCACTGCTATATAGGCGCAGGCTAGGTCTAATTTTGGGATCTGTGCTCATTAAAAATACCATCTAAACTAAAACTTTAATTGATGAGCAGACTGTGGATACTCTTTAGTTGATCTGTACTGAGGTCTAACCCTTGTAGATCTTAATTGCTTGTGCTCATGTCTTTGGCAAAAGGAGACTGAGAAACAGCTGGTGTTTTAGTAAGGAGGACATTCTTGGCCAAATTATTGCTATAGTTTAGGAACTGTTGGGGCTTCAACTTCTCATTCACAAAATGAGGCTGGATATGTTTGAGGTTTAGTGGAAATACACTTTGTTTCTGATTTTAATTGTAGGGTCTCACTCCCATTTGATTATTGGAAGTGTTGTTCATAATATAATCGATAGTCACATCGTTGTTGTACTTTCTCACTTAAATTACCTTTAAATAAGAACTAGATTCTAATAAAGCTAATCACAAGCCTATAATTGTTCTGGTCTCCACCCTTGCTACTAACATCTTATCCAGTCCCTGTATTTGCAGTGGCAGTCAGCAGGTTGTTCATTCCTCCATAACCCTCGGTCCCTATCAAAGCTGAACTACCCATTTACTCTCCAAGTCTGTCAATGATACCTAGAGTTGTCTCTTCCAATTCATTTCGCGGGGACCTTACTATCTTCTTTGTTACTCTACCAAGCTATCCTCCAAATCCAATTCCATTAGGAGCGAGCTTAAGATTTTAGAAGTTTAGATTGAGGTTATAGTTTGAGTTTTGCTAGTCTTTGATTGAGCTAGAACCAACTGACATGGCTGTATTCATGTTGAAGAAAGAGTTTACAGGTTGATAGTTTGAGTACATGGAGCTTTCATTTAGTTAGGCCTGCTCCTGCATTACCTTCCTCCTTTGATAAGATCGCTCAAAAGCATTTCTGGTGTTCTTTCTGGGGAAGGCTGGCAACTGAACTGATTCGTTGAGGACCATGATATCTCTATCTCTGACAGGGGATGTATTAGTACTACCCACTTGAGTTTTAGGCTTCAAGCCAAATTTAGGCCGCTCATAGTATCTAAGAAGAGAGGAGTTGTGCTTTTGCTATTGGTTGTGGTTTTACATCTGCGACTAGTTATTGGGTGCACTTTGTTGGTATGAGTTGGTGTACTTATTGAATAAATACTGATCAGGGTAGATGTTATTGGAGTCTGGCTGGAGATAGTTCTTTGAAATTTAGAGCAGAGGTGGCATTTGATTCCCATTCTTAGTGTATCTGAATTATATTATAAACTTAAATAAATTATAATATGCGTATTCTAAGGGACCTCTTGGTGATACTTGAGTGGAGTTAGCTGCTAATTGACTATCATTTAGCTCGAAGTAGTTTGAAAGTGAGTCAGATAAATCCACCTTCTTCAAATTAAAAAATCTGGTAAGTTAAATTAGTAAATGCTAATTAATTGTGAAAATAGTAATTATTAGTTAATAAGGATGAATTAATTTAATAAAATGTTTTAAAATTATGAACTTGAGAGTGGTGAAAATTCTCAGAGTGACCTCTACTCTTGTAAGCGAGGTGAGAGATTTGCTTCTCCTTTGTCATATTCTACTTCTCTTTCCTTTTAAAAGCCTCTTGTGCAACTTTATTGAGCATATTAATCTGCGCACCCAGTCCTTTTGAAAAGTCTTATTCCTCTTTCTTCTTCTCCCTCATCTACCTAATGTTCATCACATGCAACTTCTTTCCATAAAACAATAAATGTACGAGCAGCTTTATTTTTTAATGAGATTCTTGTTAAAGTTTTCAAAGAACTTTCGCTCTCCCTCTCTTTCTATGATTGAAGTGATAAGTTCCTTCTATTCTCGCTTAAAGGCCAAGAAATGTGCTAGCTACTTATCTTGTAGCGTCTTGGAAAGTTCTTTCATATAGTGCTTAAACTCCTTCTGGTTATTTATATCCTGCTTCCTCGATTCAACTTATCATTATAATAAATGTTAAGTCTCTTCTTTACTTCTAAGTCCTTTGCTATATTGAGTCTCTGAGTAAGTTCCCTCCCACTTATTATTTAGTCATCGTTCTTGCTCATCGATAACTCATAGAGCTTTCTCTCTATGTCTGCCTTCAGAGTGATTGAAGAACTAACTGGAGATACTTGGTGTGATTGCACCACCCTCGCAAAATTCTTGCCTTACTTCTCTAAAGAATAACCATTTCAAGATATAGGAGAAATATAAAGAGGCTGTTTGAGTAGCGGATATGTTGTGAGCCAGCTCAACCTAATTGTTTTTTGGCCTTATTACTACTTTCTTGAAAGGGGCGTAATCCTTGGAGTCAAGCAAAGTCTGTTGCTGCAGGTGACCTGACATGCCTGCACTGTACATAGTTTGCTAGTTCAAATCAGGTTGGAAATTGTTTCCTGAAGTTATAGTGTTTAGAAAATTAGCATTTAAATTTTAGATAGTGTTGTTAGGACCCCTCTTGCTGCCTGCGCTCCCCACTCCGTCTTGATTGTTTTGGAAAACACTTACCTAGTCTGCATTAGAGAGTATAGTGTCTGACTAATTTATAGATATTGGAATCGACCCTCTGGCTTTCATCAAAGCATTTAATATACGCCAATTTTAAGTTCATTATGATATTTAGGTTTTGCGAGTAGATGGCTAATGTTCTCTGATAGTCTTCAAGATAGAAACCCACCTTCCCAAGTGTGGTATCTTTGTCAAGCATTTATCGATACTTCTTCGCATCTTTCTTGCTCAATACCAAATCTTTCCCCTTTGTCTATTGCTTAATTAAAAGCAAATTTAAGTTGGCTAGTAAGTAGCATCTGAGGACCTACCTGCAATTAGCACATCCTTAGCGCTGAATTGAAACCCGTAGGATTCCCAAAGCTCTCTCACTCTAGGAAGGAAGAAGCCTCCATCTATTTCTCTTTGAGTAAACAGGCGGATGAAAGTCTGATGCTTCAAAAGAAAAGTAAGGAGAGCCACACATAGTGCTCTCTTCTTAGCTTCTAGCACAGAAGAGAAACTCATCTCTATGAATTTGAGACCCTTCTTTAAATCAAGTGATTTTGCATTAGAGGTTGCTATTTGATTGTAGTCCTTTATTACTGAAGGGTGATCTCCATCTGTGAAATGAACCAATGCCATGATATCATATGGGAATTTAATTTATTAAACAGAATCATTCTCATAGACATCCACATTGTTCTTCATTTTCATTTCCATAGGTACGTTCGGAGAGTTCATATTAATTTGAAGAAACCTAAGCTTAAATTAATGCTATATATTCTCAGCCTTGCTTCTCGGGGAGAAGGAGGACATTGTGTAAGAAGGCTCAATCTGTTGCTTATTTGGATTTTCAGGGCTGAGTGCTCCAGTAAAGCTTTTGAACATTTGCACTGAGCTCTTGCTTTGAGTAGAGTGGTGCTATAGAAATTCTTGTCTACTGTCGAATACCCAATTAGGAACAAGGGTCAGCTCTAATCTCGGATTTCTATAGTTCTGCATAATAATCGCTCTCTACTTCTAGTCAAAGTAAAATCTAAGGTACTAATCCACAAAGCGAGTAGATCTCTCTGAAATTCTCTCGATTATATTTTCCAACTGCAGATAGATCTACTCTTCAAGGTTTAATTTTACCTTAAAACATATATGTGATTAGAGAAAAGGTAGAGAGTAGGAGAGTCAATCTTATCCAGATAAATTTTGAGAGTGGAGAGGAACTTAAACCTCCTCTTCATTTTCATCTGTTTCCATCTTGACTGCACGCAGAGAGTGGCTCTATGCTCGATGAGTCTATCTATTAGCCTGAACTCATTTTCATATTTCCTCCATCTGTAGTGCCTGAATCCATTCTATATCTTAATAGCAGCTGCTATCTTCAGTAATGGGAGTTTAAAGAAAAGGAGAATCTGCTTATCCTTAGAAGTCATGTTGAAATGCTTGATTGTCTTTATGAGGCCTTTTGCAAACTGAATGTTAGGGAAGTAGAAAGAGTCAAAGTCTTGGTAAAGGTCATAGTTCTGATTTCTCTTAGCTAATATTCTCCGCATTCGATTGATATCTACTCCACAGTTTCTAGACTTCAAAGTACTCAAGAGGTGGACCTAATGCTCTCTAATCTCCCCACCATATTAGCACATGTTAAACTTTAAAGACCTTCCAGTTTATTAGAATAGTTTCGCATTCTCAATCACATTTACCTTTACAAAATTATGCTTAAATTTTTAACTTGCTCTATATGCTTGGGATAGCTAACTATATTAGTGGCAACGGTCTGTATGTGAACTCAGTAAAGTCAGGGTATCTAAGGGACTAGAAGTCCGAACCTTGGCTCACAAAATTCTTGTGGATATCTTGAAAAGCACTTTACATCTTCATATTTTTGCAAGCCAGCTCAATCATATCTCTAAACTTGGCTCTTTACTCCCTTAAGAAATAGATAACTGGGTATTCGTCTAACTTCAAAGCTTTTATGTAAGAGAACTCTCGCTACCTATACATCCTGTAGTAAGTTTAGATCTTTGTAGCCATCCTAACTTCTAGAATTCTTCTTCTACGTCTTGCAACATAGGCTTTAAATGGCTTCTCAAGGACTCTCCTCGCCTCATAATACATCAGCTCTTAATTATTCATTGTCAAAAACTCATGAATGAAGTATCAAACAAATAATTTATCATTACTCAAGACCTTGCAGTTTCATTAAGAACCTTAGCTCAGTTTTCATTCTTTGCCTTTGCAGTAAACCCCTGAACATCTTCTAAATGAAAACGATGCTCTTCTGTCTCTTTTCAAAGTATTTTTGATGAGCTACTCTTTGCTTGTAGCCCCTGAATAAGGCCTATATCCTGATGGAAGGTGAGTTCTTTTCATAGAGTCTTCTGAGCTTGTAAATTTCGAGATCCACTTGGAATATGTGCTGCTCTGCGTTTAAGTCCTCCTTGAATTCAGGGATGTAATGAATATATCATACTCATAAATTGTAGAGCCTCATGAAAGGACTGAGTGCTCTGAATCTTAGTCCAAAACCTACATCCTCCATTCTTTCTTCATCTGTTATGATATAGTCATCTAAAGCCCTCAGCTCTTGTAACTTGCTCACCAAGAAATGTCTGTAGCCACTCACTTAGGCGATTGGATTGTTGCTCAAAGTCAAATGATAGAGGTTGTCAGAGAGGGAAGTCAGTGACTCCAAATTGTTCCAGTTTTAAAGCTTATTATGATCTAGGAATAGGATGCGAAGGTTTTTGAGGGATTGAAGTGTGTGATATGCAGGCAAAAGACCGATATTATTGTTTGACAAGTTCAGTTTCACTAAGTTGTTAAGTCTTTGCAGGTGATTCATATCAGCGAATTGTCCTAGCTTGTTGAAAGACAAAAAGGCTATTCTCAAAAAATAGACAATTATTTAGTTATAGTTTATTATACTCAGGTTAGTGCATTTTCCCAGTTCTGCAACTGCTACAACTAATCCTTTTGCCCTGAGTCAATACAATAGATTGAAATAGATTAATAGGATATCTTTATGATGAGTGATATGACTAGGACATCTGACATCTTTTTGCAGTCAGTGTATGAGAGGATCATCTCCTCAGTCACAAATTCCTCTTAATTATCGTCGTAAGGATTATTCAAAAGCGAATTCTATGCGTTCTATAAGTACTAAGGATCCAGCTTGTACATCTTTTCTATATCTTCACTTGCTTTATACTGTTTATATTTTGTGAGTTATTGTGGTGATGGCCGATTATTCTTCCTTTTCTTTTAATTTATTCTTATAATTCTTATCCTAATTATAATTAAGATTATCATCATTCTTTTAAACACTCTAATAATTATTCGAAGATTTAGAAAATAAAATATTATAGAATTAGGGATCATCATCATCTTATTATTGGCAATTATTTATTCCTAAAATAATGAAAAAGAAATCTCTCCTCCAATAAAATTAAAACTTACTTGCTATTTGTTTTTTATTTTTAATAACCGAATTAACAGAATAGCTAGAGCGTTCAGAGCAGTCCGTAACTCCAACCGCCTGGCTCATTGAAAATTCTGAAACCTATCTTAAACTCCTAGCAAAACAGTCCACAAGCCAGTTAAAACTTTTTAATTTGATATAATTACAGTAAAGAGTCAATGTTTGGGAAGAAGTCGGTGCTAATCTAAGAACCAGTTTCAAAAAAAGGAGCGGAGGCGCAGAATGGAGTTGCTGTTGCCTTGGCTAATCCAACTGAAGAGCCAGCGACTAATAATTCTGGAGTATGTAAAATTTATGGACTGTATTTTTGAGTCAAGAAAGATGAGCGAATTATTGAAGTTATTTATAATCAGAGTAGCAATAAGAGTCAGGCCTAAGCTAAAACTTGAAAGCCATAAGGATACTGTTGTCGAGTGTAACAGAGAGGATTTATTGTTTTAATAGATACTTTTAATGAGGAAAGCAAAATTCGAGTGAGCGACCTAACGCATATCGTAGAGAGCAAATACGACCGATTATTTGATGGACCCACCACTCAAAAGGATGTGTACGAGTTTATAGAGAGTAAGTGAATTAATCATCGATAGCTTCATTGAACGATTAATAAATTTTAAGTTTAGCCACTATCAAAGGCGCGTTTGATGGCTTTAACTCTACCATATTTGCTTATGGGTAAACTGGATCTGGCAAGACCTACACTATGTTTGGACCAAGCTGGGAGGAGAATATAATCTTTAATAAAAATATCACCAATCAAACTAAGGCCAGGAATTAGTTGATTGATCAATCTGGGATTATAATTGACAAAGATTAAGAAGGAGTTATTCCCAGATCTATAAGAGAGGTCTTTAAGTTGATGCGAACGGATGTACTTGATAAGAAAATAAATCACACCATCTACTGCTCCTTCATCCAGATATATAATGAGAAGATTTATGACTTACTGCAAGATGTTGAGACGAAGAAACCACTCAAAATCAGAGAGGACTAAAACGATGGCATATTTGTAGAAGGGCTTTCAGAGTATATAGTGCAGACAGAGAAAGATTGTTTCGCACTTTTAAGAAGAGGAGAGCTAAATCGTATCACTCGATAGACTAAGAAAAATATCCTAAGTTCTAGAAGTCACTCTATCTTCCAGCTGCTGATAGAGAGTGATAAACCGGACAGTCGTGGATTTTTGAAGAGAGCAAAACTTAATCTCTGTGATCTAGCAGGATCAGAGAAGATTCATGGTTTAGAGGATATGCAAAATGCTGTTCATCTTAGTGAACTGAAGACTATAAATCTCAGTTTGACTAATCTTGGGAAAGTTATTCAAGCACTTTCCAAAGAGTCAAAATTAGCGAGGAAGCAGCAGCATTTGTTCACTCCAAAAGGACATGCTAACTATTTCTAAAAGATACACATTCCTTACAGAGATTCTCAGCTTACTAGGATTTTGCAAGACTCTCTGGGAGGAAATACGAGAACTGTTCTAATAGCCACCATATCCCCTATCATAGATAACATCGAGGAGACAATATCTACTTTGAAGTTTGCTGATAGGGCGAAATAGGTAATGGCTACTATCAAGGCAAATGAGATAAATGCTGCAGATGATGCCTTAGTTTAAAAATTGCAGAAAGAAGTGCAAACTCTGAGAGAAGTTCTTAACCTTAGAAAGAAAGGATTGAGTAATGATATTCAAAAGGAACTTCTCTTGTTGAAAGAAGAGAATCTCAAGCTCAAAGAAATCGCTCAAAATCAAGATGTAGTGGAGAGGCTGAAACTAGAGAACAAGCTTATGAAGTTGGAACTACAAAAAATGAAGGACTTCGGTAGTGAATATGGAAGTGGACTTGGTCATTAGAATACTTATGACAGCACTGAGTTGTCTCATGCTATAAACAGCAGCAGTTTTGTGAGGAAGTCTAATTAAATTTAGTTCTTATAGAAAATATTCTCTTTAATCAGAGTGACCCATTTGCTGAATTTTAAGATAACGACCCAACTTCGAACAGCTAATTTAAATCAGAAGTTCTCTAAAGCTAAAGTCTAAATGCATCAGGCATTTTAAAAATTATGCCATAATAACCTGCTATCAAGGAGTTGAACCCAAAACAGCTTATAGTGGAGGAGCGAAAGCAAGAAGTTAAGACTTTAAAAGGATCTTTATAAAAGAATGGGAGATGTCCAATATGCACACTCATGCCTCCTTGCAATCATTACAAAAATCAAAATGAGGTTTTGAGGCAGAACATTCACGAGGTAAATGAAAATCTTGAGGAGACTTTCACAAAGCAAGAGAAAGAATTTACTCTGCCTAAATTAGGAAAGGGTAAGAACAATTAATCTATGCCTAGTTTGCATCTCGAGCTTGTAAAACGAAACCAACCACACTTTGAGAGCACAAGGAATATCGGCGGTGGGGCTCACAGGTATGATGAAGACACCTCAGGCTCCCAAGATAAACTGCCTAATAGGAGAAATTCAAACTCAACTTTCCTTATGACGTTCAATAATGGAGTTAAAGATTCTGATTCGAGTTAGAAGAGATCAGGTCCATCTTTTTTCCCTCAGCTTGTGTCAGGGTCTATTAACAATCAAAATTTGGATTATGGGAGCGATCATTTCACTTCTATCAGTTAGCGCTACGAAAAAACTCAACTGCACAGATCTTTCAAGCTGAATTAAATGTGATGTGTTTTTATTAATTCCTCAGTTAAGAAGATACTACCGATAATGACTGAGAGAGAAGAGCTTACAGATGAAAGCAACTTCTTGGAGGTACGAATTAGAGGGAAGAATAACGCAGTTGCAAAACAAAAGGCCTCTGCATTTGTAACGTTAGAGGAGCAGGCGAAGATATAAGAGAAACGCAAAGAGCAAATTAAGTAAGGTGAGAGGCTTAAGTAACTGCAAATATTTGAAAAGAATAGAGAATCCAAGATCAAGGAAGATTATTAGTCTGAACTCAAGAAGATTGAAAACTAGTATATTAAGTATTTATGTATTAATTTTTTGCTGTGTATGTTAAGAATAGGCTCGAAAGCTCTAGGAGAAGGAACATTTGAAAAATATTATGCATCATTCTAGACTAATCATAATAAAGGTAGAGCTAGAAAATCTAAATTGGACATATGGAAAGCAAATATTCTTGGAAAAAATTAAAAAATATCTTATAAACATCTTGTTGTGAATGATAATGTTATAATTAAATATCAAAAAAGAGAAATTTTTTTAACATTTACTTTTAATTTTTAAAAAATTAATTTATTTATCCATGAAATTATATTTCATTTTTCTAAATTTAGTTTTTTATTAAAAAAAACAAATCATTTGATTTTAAAATAAGGTTCTTCCTTCTTTTTTATTTTTAATGATTCATCACTTTGTGTTGCAATGCTGGTGATTCCTTCTTGTGTCTCTTTATTCTGGAGCATCTGCAAGTCTTTTGGCATCTTGAAGTTTCAAACTCATAGTCTTCTATGATCTTCTTCTTGCAAAACAAGACTGTTCTCAGATAGCCATCTATGTCTCTGTCGTATGATCTGTTTTAGTTGGGATCCTTCTTGCAGATGATGTAAACCTTATCCTCAGGGATATTATATTTAAATTCCGAGGACAGTAGTTCCAGGAGCCTTTTAGCCTCAGTCTCCAATGCCCATAAATCCAGACTCTAGGCGTTTCCATTAACATATAAGTTAATAACAATTATTTTTCCAGGGCCATAGTTGTTGTTGACAGTATTGATCCTTGTAGATTTGTTAAAGCAGCTTCCCATAAATTAATCAAGGCTGATTAATTTATGAACTTAGAATTATTCTTATAAAATTTTAGTTACCTTATAACTGTATTACTCAATTTTTAAAAGAATGTATCGATTATATTCTTAACTATTGTCTAATTATTAAAGTTATCATATTGCTTTATATTTTGAAAATAAATTTATTAAAAATACCAAATAATCATATAAGAAAATATAGTATAGTTTCTTAATTTCAATTTATAAAAATAAAACAATTAAAAACTACTTGCAAAATATGAGAAATAATTTTTATTTTGATTTATTTATCAAATGCCTTGAATAATAAAAATTAAAGGAGATTAAAAAGTTAGTTTAAAATAAATTATACTTTAATTAATTTTTTTTTTATTTGCATTATTGATACACTCTAATAACAATATTTAAGAATTAATGGTCAAAATTTTTAATAAAAATTTTAAATTTATCCTAAATTTTGGATTGAAAAATAGCTAAAAAAATAATTTTTTCTTCACATTAAAACTTAATAAATTTAATTTCTAAAATTATATCAAAACTCAATTACTTTAAATAAATTTAATTTCTAAAATTATATCAAAACTCAATTACTTTAAATAAATGTAAATATTTTAAGTTTGAATAGAAAAAAATAATTTTATAAAAATTAAATAGCATTTATTCTTTTTAAAATAGTAGTTTTTATTTTATTTTATATTTCATCTTCACTTTTTATTGCATTTCTTTTCTTGAAATTTCTTGAAACATAATATTTAACTATAAATTTAATTTTTTTAAAAAGAAACTTGTGATGTTAAGGCAGTTCTTCTTTCTTCTTTATAACATAAACTGTCAATTTTTTGTTATGAATTTTGATCATTTCATATTTTCCTGGTCTTAACATCCTTTCCTCCTACTAAGAATATTTTTTTATTTAATAACTCCGTTGTTTTATGACTTATTCAGGACTATTTAATAATCTCAGGGATGTCTTAAAAGTATTTGGAGTTGCTTTCAATTTTTTCTCAAATTCAGGCTCTTGACCTTCTAAATTAGCTCAAGATAAATGTTTGAGTTTGAAAAATCTTGAATCTCTTGGAGTCTTGTCTGAATTTTCTAAAGGTTAAGAGTGAACTCGAAAGTTCGAAAAGAAGAAACATTTTATTTATAGCAATGTTAAAGCCTAAAAAATTAGCTCACATTTGCTTGCAATAAACATTAAATTATTGTAAATTAAATCTTATAAGTAATGAGAAGTGAAGCGTAATTTATAAACTTGAAAATAAAGTCGAAAAAGTAAATATTTCTAATTTAAATTTAAAGGGAAGGCGGAAAGAATTCCATATTTTTGTTAATTATTTTTTTTTAATTCTTTTTAACTTTAGCTTTATTATAAATAAAGCTTTTAAGATTTTAAAATTAAGAGCTCTAAGCCATCTCCCATATAAAGGAGTGCATCTTGCTCTTATATATTGATCAATGAAGAGGAATTACTGTTTTTATTTTGGAGTCTGATATTCTCTATTAATATTACAGTCTCTTTATTCCAAATAAGAGTGATATTAATCTGGATGTTTACTAAATTCTTAGTTTATCTTATCTCTCGCAGTCAACTTATCCTAATTAAAATATTAAAGTTAAAGATAATAATCTTCATCATTCCTGAGAAAGTTGATGGAGTATTTAATGTCATCATTGAGAGGTTATCTTATCCTTTTAACAAATCAATCTCCTCCCCATACTTTATCAAGCTACTTTTATTATTATTATTGGTTGCTCTTCCTTTACTTCCTCTTTTTCAGAAGTAGTTGAACTCTTAGGCCGTATCATTTTAAAGTTTGCATTTGCTTTTATAATGGAAGTTGATCTGCTTAGTTGTCTCCCTCCTAATGATTATCTTATTGAGTAAGAATATGTTAATTTCCATGATCCCATTTATGAAGATTATTAACGATTGATAATTTTCTGTTCACATTCTTGATTTGCTCTTCTGTGGAGATGTAGATATCTTTCTAGCAGTTGATGTGTTGATAGTATTCTTCTTCTTCAAGGATTTTTTCTTAGCAAAATTATATCAGCTTTCTGTACCTCTCCAAATTTTTTTTAATAGTCATGCTTTAAATTTACCTAATTTTAGAAACAACTTTTATTCAGTCTGAGTCCTGTTTAGCTTAGAAAGAGTAAGATAATTTCTTATAATGGCATCATTCCTTTCTATATTTAATCCTGTTAATTGTTTCCACTCACATACAAAGAATGGCTACAATTGATAAGAGCTTTAGACTAAATTTGATGAATTATCAATATCCTATTTACTTTTTCAAGCTCCTCCCAAAAATTAATCAAGAAAGATTAATTTGTGAGCTTATAATTAATCATAGTGGATTAATAAATAATTAAAATCATTCAATTTTTAAATGGATGCCTCAAATATGCTCGAACTGCTGTCTAATTATTAAAGATAAAATTTGCCTCATTTTTTATATAGAAAAATATTTTATGTTTTTTTTTTTTAAATCTTAGCGTTTAATGAAATGGAATTTCTATAATTTTTATAAAATTAGGGATAGATTGATTAGAACTTATTATTATTGTTTAATTATTAATACTAGCAGCAGAATCTGCTGAAAGTATATTATAGTATAAA
>JAJKFJ010005863.1:0-18499 GCA_027382625.1 Tetmemena sp. SeJ-2015
TCTTGGCCTTCTTCTTCGTGTTGAATTCAAATCTTTTCAAATTTATGATGAGTACTGAAGGGAGTTTCCAAATATCTATCTTCTTAGTTGCTCTCTAAAATTTGTCACACTTAGGACACTTCCATTTGTCCTCTCCATCCAATATTTCCTCCTTGGTGAATTCTTCTACGCATTCCTCAAGTTTTGGATCCTAGAGCATTTTCTTAGGTATAGGAACAGTCAGATACATGAAACTGTCGAACTTAATCGAGGAATGATAACAGACTAGACACTTGAGAGTGGATTTTAACTGTCCTTAAAACAGATCCACTATGATAGATCTATTATTGAGTAAGTGGTCTTTCCAGGAATCGAAAGCTAAGTTTTCTTATTATTCATCGGTCATATCACTTGCAGCTCCTGATGTTATTGATTTGTTAGATGGACTTTAAATGTCAAAATGGTTAGAGTTATCAAAGGACCTCTGCTTTTTCTTGATCGATTGTAGCTTTCTCAAGTCCTCTTACTCTTTGATAGGAGAGAGTTTATCTGCCCTATTCAAATCCTCATGCATCGAATCCAAAAGATATGCTAGAAACTCCTGAGCATCCTATTGCTATCCGCAGACTAACTAGAAAGATGAGTTACAATTTCAAATGCCTTACATGAGGGGCGTGTTTTTATAGGACCTTTATGAACTAGGCTGGGTAGATCTTCTACTCCTTTCCTTGCCATATTTCCTTTATGAGATTGGCATACCTCACTGTAACCTCCCCACCAGTTCCCATTTTGTTTGAAGTATTAAGTAGCTGCTTGTGTAAATTCCCAACGAAAAAGTCAGTCAAAGGCTATACTGCACTCAAACACTAAACTGCAGTGTTTAGAAAGCAAGTGTTGCCCATGTTATAGAGACCTGTCAACCCAGAGTCCAAAATGAGATTCTTGCTGACTGTTCCAAAAGCGAATCCCTGCTAGGTTTTGAAATTGTTCGGTATGTAGATATATTCAGCCTCCTTCTGAATGATTTCGTTCAGCGATTGATTTATGGTGCTAATCTTTTTAGAATCTTGCAGTGATTCTATCGATGCGTCTTTGAACACTGGGTTAAAAAGACACAAAAAATAAAGAATATCATCTCTTCTGGGTTAAACTTCTTCATTGCTTTAGCTCTATCATCTTTGCCCCTTTTTATATCATAGGCTATTTGCTTTTTCTTTCTGCCAGGTGTGGAACTTGAAAATTTCAAAATGTCGCTTCCCTCCACAACTTTAGTCACTAACTTAGGCTACTGCTGAATTTTATTGTTAGTAGCTTCCTCGGTTTAGTTCTATGAGCTTGGGAAAAAGATGTCGCCTTCAGATTTTTTCTACAGACCATATTTAATTAGAAATTGGCTTCAAAAATTTTAGTGGGAAAAGCTAAATAGCAGAATTCAGAAGGATTGTAGGCGAAAGCAATCCGCATTTAATTAAGAGATATGAATTAAAAAAAAAACAAATAATAAATGACGAAATTTTCTTCTGACTCTTCTATCCTCTTTCATAAAAGAAATATTTGAAATTTCCTAGAGACTAGAGTTTTTCTGCAAGACTTACGGAATTGAGCTATTATAAAAATGGGAAAATAAAAAACAAATGATTGGAGGTTTTTACTTTGTCTATACTTGCCATTACCCTTGAAAGGTTTCTGATTACTCTGATGAGTGCTGCTTTTGCTGCGAGGCTGAATTTGAACTTGCACCTTGCTGCCTTTATTATCCTTGGTTGGAATATTGTCAATTTTATCTTCCCTCGAGTTGAGAGACTTTCAGTGCTTCACTTAGTCATTAGTTTTCAAACTCTGGGGCTCAGTGGTGGGAAGCACTTTAGTATTGTCTATATTTTTCAAATTAGCAATCTCATGAGGTGGGAGTGAGAAAGGGATGTACTTACTTTGGTTTTTGGTGGCGCACTGACCCATGCAATTAAATTCTTTTGAAAGTGAGTGAGTGATAGTAGGAGGTGGAGTGAGAATATAACTCAAGTAATTAATTTAATTATCAACTTTGCAGTAGTGAACTTATCTCTCAAAACAATCAATCGCAAAAACTATCGAGAATATAGCTACCTTCATTATAAGCTCAAATAGAAAAGAATAATTACACTAATATTGAGAACATTAAAAATTAAGAGAGAATAAATAATTATACTCAATAAAAATGAAAATAATAAAAGATGATTGCAAAATATTTTTATGAATTTGCTCAACTAATTTCTCATTCAAAAACATTTTTCAATGATTATTTTCTCTCTCATAAATTAAATTCATAGAATAATTTATTGGATTTCTCAGTGCTAAATGCTAGGTGCTTAACTATTTACAAAATCTAACTACACTTTTGGTTTATGAGCTCCCTCTCAAACATATTCAGCACATTTTTAAAGAAGAATAATTTTTTTCTAATTAAGGATACTATAAATTACACTCAACCTTTTCATACAGCACTATTATTTTAGCTTTATTTAGGCACTATCTTATTTGCAGCGTTTTGTTAGTCTCCCCTATTTTAAACTTCTTATTTTATCTCTCCACTTACCCTTGCAATCTTTTCTTTCTAGTTTTCTGAGGTAGTTTTCTTAGGCCTTGTTCTTAAACAAATCAATGGATGAGTTAAAAAAATTCATTGTATTTTCTTTGTGGCGAGGATTCCTGTGAATTAGATGAGCTTAGCTTGGGCTGATAGTTAACTTTTGGACTCTCGGCGAGTTTAATAAAACTTTAGTTCATGAGCATGCCTTTGTGGCCCTCCGCTGCTCTCAGCGAAGTCATCATGAACTTGTAGAATACAAATAATTTCCTTTTAAATAACTCTATTCATTTGTAGAACAACTCAGGGCTCTAAATTATTCTCCCCTCAGATTGATATCACTCAGAAGAATAAAAATGTCATAACAATTGATTAATTCACTAATTTCTATTAAGCAATAAGCTTTAAAATCTGCTTTCTTCTGTTTATCTTTCAGATCGTCTGAGTCCTCATCACTTTGCGTGTTCACGATCCTGACTTTCTCCTACTCGTCAGATTGCAAATCCTACTGCATGGATTCTTTGCGTAGATGATGAATGATCTTATTGATGATGTTATGCATCTTGCCCTCACTCATCACATCCATCCACAGGAAGTCCTTTTCTTTCCTAAACCAGATATTCTGCCTGCGCGCATACTGCCTTGTCTTGGCTTTGTAGTCCTCCAAATATTTCTAAGCTATTTGAGTATATACCTTCTGCTGTTTCTTGTTCTTCAGGAAGTTGAAGTCAACTGTGTGCTCCAAGTTTTAACGATGCTAAGACTCCTCTAAAGAAGGATAGAGGGATGACTGCTACTGCTGATTATTGGATTAGTCTGATTAAAGCAAGAGTGTTTGCAGATAGCGAGTGGTCTCATGCACGCCTATAGACTTAAGGAGGGGGTTATTCTCCACCTAGGAGTAGTTTGTGGTTATTTGCTACTCCAGAGTTTTCAGATAGATTAGCAACTCAGGGAAGAAAGTGTCAGTCATTACCATGTCTTCAACTCTCAAGTCTAAAAATAGAAAGAAATTGATCATGCTAAAACATTTATAGTATAGTAATTTAGATGAATTTAAATTAATTTTGTATTCATCAAATAGATTTGAATGTAATATCTCTTATTTGATTTAATTAGGCAATAATCCATTAACTTGTGACTGAATATTAATTTACAGAAATGAGAAAAATTATTGTGATCAGTGGAATGACAGGAGTGGGAAAGACCAACATCGCCAAACTCCTCTGCAAGCATTTAAATGGAGAACTCATTTGCGCTGATTCTACTCAAGTAAGCTATAACATTCATACTCCACTTATATTTTAAGAGAAGCAAATTAATTTAAGCTATTCTGTAGATCTATTAGGGATTAAACACTCTGACTAATAAGCCCACAACTTTTCAAAGCTCCTAAACTTAGCGAGCCCTTATTCAAGATGCAGCAATACAAGAGCATATTAACTTCTCGTCAGCGCCACATCATCTGCTCGGGCAATTCGACCCTTTGCAGCCAGTAAACGCTTCTTAGTATGCCTTCGAAGTGAGGAAAATAATCAAAGACATTCTCACAAGGAATAAAATCCCAATCATTGAAGGAGGCTCCCCTTTCTATATCAGTAACATCTTTAATGCTAATCTAACTGAACATCATTGAATATAATTAACATCCGTTAATTTTCTATCATGATGAGCTCTTTACCAAGGCAAAAGTGCTTGCAGCAAATATTCTAAAAATGGACGGAAAGAACTACTTCAGATCTCTTGAGAGAGTGAAGTCCATAATAAAATAGGTAGGCATGCCAGAGAGTGAGCTGCTGAAGATAGGCGTGAATGATTTCTACAGATTGGAGACTAAGCTAACACTTGCTCTCTATTTGCAAGCTAAGGGCACCACTTATTAGAAGGATCTACAGCAAGCTAACTTATAAGAGGATAATGTTTTCTTCTCTAACATCGATAAGAGATGTTTCTATCTCTATGGAAATAAGAAATAGCTTAATCAAATTTTGGACTTGAGAAAGTATATAAATTTATGAAGAGAGAGAGAAATAGAAAAATTTGACAGAAATAGAGTATATTCTAGCTAGTTTCGACAGATTAAATTCCCCTCTAATAATTTAAGGAATGAGCTTTTGAATTTATAAATTTTAAAATGGAAGATACCTCCAATACTGTTGAGGAGCAAAAGACCTCATCTCTTTCACAGCAAAACTCTGATTTACAACTTTCAGATCCATAGTATGAGCATCTTCTAGGTTAGAGAGTGATCTTGAAGCAATCTTTTGGCTCAATCAAATATGCTGGTCGTCTGATAAACAATCCCAAGGCAGGAGGAGACATATGGCTCGGCATAGAGTGGGATGAGGAAGGTTAAGGAAAACACTTTGGTGAAGTCGATGGAATTAAATACTTCAATTGTGAATTCCACAAGCTATCTCCAAACTTCCCTGCTAAGAACACTCTCTGCTGTTCCTTCATTCGTTTTGGAAAAATCTAGATTGGAGGAACCGATGTTAGATCAGCTATCATAGAAAAATACAGGCCAGATGATGTGATGACTGAAGAGGAAAAATCTAAGCTGAAATCTTTGGAGAACGAGGAGATCTATGTCAACACACATCTTTATAAACGATTCTATCAGCTTATTTTAACACAGATATGAAAGGCAGAAAGAAGATTGAAGTTCTGGGACAAGACCAGTCTTATCAGTGGCGCTCAGATATCAAGCAGAGCTTTGAAATAGCTTTGGAGCACATGAAGATCTCAGACTTAGGACCGAGAGGTACTCTATCGAGTTTGATCCCCTCAACTATGTATCTATACTTGGACAAGAACATGCTCTATCACTGGGACTAATTCTTTTTGATTACCTCTCAGCTAAGGTATTTGAGAATTTTAACCTTGACTGGCAATAAATTCAAACGCATAGATAAGAACTATCTTGCAGACAAAAATGTTGACTCGCTCATTCATTCACACTTGCATGAGTTAGTTCTTATTGATATGGCTTTAGACTGGAGTTAAATTGATGCTCTCGCTCCAACTATGGTTTACATAGAGGAACTGCACTTAGTCAGGTGCCAAGCTAACAAGATATGCAGTCAATATGAGATAAACAAGGAGCACTTCAAGAATCTGAGATTCCTCAACCTTGAGCAGAATGGAATTGAGTCTTGGGATGAAGTAGTGGGCTTTAGAAATCTCCCTGGATTGAGAAGATTAACTGTGAGCAAGAATAGGATAAGAGAGGTCTATTGCAAACCAGGCTTCAATTGGCTGTATATGATAACTATCGAAGATAACCTTATAAACAGCTGGAAGTCTTTCGACGAGATTAACAATTTCAAGGGCATCACTCACTTCAGATGTCATGGAAACCCTATCTACGATTCGGCTGGACAGTTAGCGAGACATACCACCACCGCAAGAATTCAATTCCTCAGGAATCTTAATGGAAGTTCAATTGAAGAAGTAGAGCGCAAGGATGCAGAGATAATCTATATGCGAAAGGCATATGAGGACTATATTCGCGAGAATAAGTTGGAAACTAAGTTAGAGCTAAATGATGAGGCCTTAATGAAGCACATGACTGAGAACCATCCGAGATGGTATGAGCTAGTTGAAATCCATGGAAGTCCAATAGATACAGTTGGCTTGAAATAGGAGGGCAAAAATATTTCAAGCTCCAGTGCCAAGATCAAGTTGATATCTTAAATTTCCCAGACTAATGGAAAAACTCTTGAGAAGAAACTTCTGCTCTCCATGACAGTAGGTCAAGTGAAAGCTATGTGCGCTAAGTTTTTCAAGGTGGAAGTGATCAGATCACACTTGATTTACAAAGAGGAGGGAACAGATGAGTATCATTTAGATGACGACTTAAGACAGCTCTCTTACTACTCAATAAGAGACGATGGAATGATATTAGTGGTTGAAAAATGAAAATTTATTTTAAATAAATACTTAAATTACACTTCTAATTAAAGTCCTCTAAACTCAAGGCTGCTTTAGCACTAGCTACTAGCCGTTTGCTTGAGTGTAAATGTTAATGATTTTCGTGAGTTCCTTATCCTGAATATCTTTTAGAGGGCTATTTTGCAGCTTTTCAGATATTAGCTTCTTGAAATCATTCTTTTTAAATTGGGCTTTGCGAGCGAAAAGTTCAAGCATCACATCTTTTAGAATAAAGACAAAATGAACTTCATTAGATTATATAAATCTCTTACAGTTTATTCTTCTGGACTTTCAAGCTGCCTTAGGAAAATGTAATCGCCGACCGATATGGTATGCTCACTTAACACCTCTAAGAAGAGCTCCTCATCATCGAACTTTACATTTTTCTCGTTGATGTGATTTAAATTAAAAGAATATATTAGAGATTTAAGAGTAGAGGAACGTTAGAAATTTTCTAAGCTGCAAAATGAGAATATATGGACTACACCAAGTTATTTATCTGCTGCTTATTTTTAGACTATTCTTGACCTGATCCTCTTGCTTGTTAGATAAAATAATTCACATTTTTCCTACTTTGAGATTGATGCATCAATAGATTAATCAGAGTAAAAATTTGAGCTTTGGTATCTCTTGACATCCCCAGCCAATCTCTGCCAGCTTTCCTTAGCCTATTTTCTGTGATTTTCATTTATCAACTCTTAGACCATACTATTCTCGTACAACTTGAAAGTAAGCACATCATCTTTGAAAGTACAAAGTTGAGTTATGATCTCCTTCATTTCAGAGTAAGAAGTGTGAGTGAGTTATCTGAACTACGCAAACTATGCGCTCCCATTTTCCTTTAATTGATGAATAAGCGTATCCCTTAAAGCAACACTCCTCTTCTCTCTTTGGAAATCATACTTATAGTCAGATTTTAAGGTAAACATGCCTGTAATACCCTCGTAGTAGCAATATTTATTGACAAGTAGTGAAACTAAATCCTGCTTTGACATCATCTGCTATTTAGAAATCTTGCAAGCTGAAATCATAATCTAAGCTAGCCTTTCGAAGTCAATAATGCCTGCTTTTTAGAGAATGACTTCCACCATCTGTTGAACTGGAAGCAGGGCAAGATTATCGAGGGTAAGATTTGAGCCCTTGTTCTTCAAAAGACTTGAAGTTGAAAAGTCCTCTGAGTTGTCAAGAGGAGCCAGGAGATCTTAAAATTCATGTCTATCATTCAAATGCCACTCTCCTGCTCCCTTCACGTTGATATCTTCCATCCTATCATTGTTTTAAACCTTGCTGCCATTTCCAAACTCGAACAGTTTCTCAAATTCTCTTTCGCTCTCCTGACTGCTCATAGAATGGAATCTCAACTCTTTCCATTCCTTAAGACTCTCCTGAATAATATTTGCACCTGTTCCAATTTAGTCGACTCCCACTCTCTATAACTTAGCCTAAGCTGCTCTTTTCTCGGCCTAGATTTGAGCACTGTTGATTAATCTCATCTGTCTTTCCTTGTCAACGTGATCGAAGCAGGGACGGAGTTAGTGGAACGAAGATATTGGAGTAATGTGGAACTAGTTATCTCTCAACACACCTACACAGTAGTTTGGGAAAACTTGCTGCGCCTCATAGTCTACCTTCTAAGACTCAAGTTGGTGAGTTATGATCTAAAAAAGATTAGCTAACTCCTAAGATTAGTTTAATACCTTGTGATCAACTGCGTTGCTGTCATAATTCTAGCTATCTCTATTCATTTTGAATGATATCTTAAAGTTCTCCTCTAGTACACTGATCTGTTGTGGCTTCTCAGTAGAAACTTAGCCAAACTAGTTGGCTTGAGCAGGTGGAGTGTATTGGTAAATTTGAGAGCCTAATTCGAACTTGAATAGGTCTCCTTGATCGCCATAGGATCTATAACTGGGTCTCAGTGGGTACTGCAGCAAATGAAGGTTTTCTTTCAGTTTGCCAGCCAAAACAACATCGAATTCAGCCACAACCTTAAAAAATGTCAAAATCATTGAATAAATACCTCATCCTCCTCGTAATCATCCCTCATTTCATGTTCCATTGTTTTAATTATCCTCTAAATTGTTTTAAAATTTATTGATAATTAATATTTACATCAATTTTATCGAAATTATTTTGACCTAAAATATCTACGGATTCCACATGACATTAAGATTTAATTTTACTTAAATTTTATATTAAATTTATATATTTTCATTTTCTGTTTAAATCTTTCACATTATATTTCATCTATAATATGTATAAGATGATTTGAGAATTTCAAGCTAATTTATACTTTATTTCTCCAATGATATATACACAATTATTAAAAATATTGCTTCTTCTTCTGAATGATAATGATCTTATTAAAATACTTACCTCTCCACTTCCATATTCTTGTATCTGTGGCTCATCCCTCAGTTACATTTGAGGCTTCATTTACCTTTGCCTCTTGGATCTTGAGCTGCTGACCATCATGCTATCTTGAATGGAGAGTGACTCCTCATCGCTATACTCAATCTAACTATCACTAGGCTCTTCTAAAGCATCTGCCTCTAAGTTCACTTCTTCACTTTCCCTCTTGTAATCCTGATATTCATGAATGTCTTTATTCATCATCATCATCCTATTTCCTTCCTTTGGCACTCTATTACTTGAAGGTTAATCAATGCTAATGCTGAGAGTAGACATCTTTTAATCAGCAAATATCTTTTAGTTAACTTGGTGCTTGTTATCCACGAAACCGAAAGCTAGCGCCTTCTTCTGCAACTTCTATTGGTTTGTCTCTCTGTGCTTATTTTCAAGTCTCTCCGGCTGCTAATCTAGACAGAGGCTATGAGTAGTATCACGATTGTTTAGGCTGTCTCCTGAGTATCTCTTTTCCTTTTCTTATTTCTTGCTGGCCTTACTCTACTACTGATACTTCACTTCTTCTCCTTCTTTAGATTGTCCTTTGATAAATAAGCCAATACACTTAAACTCTTTGATGGCTTTCTAAAGCTCTGTGTCGTTGAAATGATTCCTATTCTCCTTATTTTAATCACCCTCTTTCCTCTTCCCCTATTTCCTGCCTTTTTTGCCACTCTTTTCTTCCCTCACTGGGAACAGCTATTACAATTCTTGATCCATCTCAACTAGACTGCTGTTGTGAGTGTCTCTATGGGAGAATTTCTGCTCGTAGATGGACCTGAGTTGACTCAGATGACTCAAGAAGGGATTCAGATTGTTGAAGTTCAAACTATTGAGTTGCTCATTACTTCTTTGAGTAGAACTTGCTTCAGTTCCATTCCCACCTCTATTCTAGAGTTCAAGAGCACCTACTGCTGCTTGACTTGTCCCACTTCCCATCATACTCATCTTCATAATGCTGCTCTGCAAGTTGTCTATCTCACTGAAGAGTTACCTGTTCATTTGATGAAGCTGAGTGTTCTCATTCTCCACTTGATAGAACTTGCCTACCAATTTTTCCTTAACCTTTGCTACTTACTTCAGCTCTTTCTTCATTTCCTTGTACTAGGATTGTGACTGTTGCAATAGACTCTGTAAGTCCTCAGTTACTGTGATCTTCAAGTTCACACTGTCCTTCAAATCCTCTATTAAGATATTTTTGTTCTCCAACTTACTCTTCTACTTCTATTAAGAATTAAATACAAAGATACAATTTTATCTTCTCAACCTTAAGCTAGAAGGCAGAGAGATTGAGATTGGCTTCATCTAATTTTGAAGCCAGGAGTGTGTGTTCCTGCTAATAAGTCTCAAGTTCATGGGAATATTGAGATACTTGCAAGTCTAGTTCCTTGTTTTGCTCTAGCTGCTTGGTGTATTTATCATGTAGATCAGCTGACTCCTTGTAATGCTTGTTCTGCTCTGACTTCAGTTTGTTTATCTAGCTCTTAAGACTCTGCTCAGACAGAAAAATAAGATTATTAAAGATTAAAGATATAGAGATAGCTTGAGTTTCTCAATCTGCTTGAGGTAGGTATCCATCTCAAGTCGTTGTAAGTTAGACTCCACTCTGTCCTTTTGAGTGACGTTTAGTATTGAATCTAGTCGTTGATTTAAATTCTCCTTCTCTAATTGGAGAGTTTCAATCAAGCTTATTAAATAATTTGAAGTACTCATAATAAATTGAATCAACTCCTTTTGCTCTTCTGTCTTTTCAAGATATAGTTATAGCTGCTTCTGTTGCCCTAAGATATGGGATTCCAAATTTTAAATCTCTTATCTCAAGTAATTCTAGTCCTGCACCTCCTAATTCACTTTTTATTGATAAAAAAGACTTTCTATATTATATTGCCCATCTAGAAGTCCCTCAAGGTACTTGATGGTATTTTACTTTTCCACAGATTATTTTTATAAAAGCTCAATGACCTTCGCCTGTTCATTAAATTCATCAAGTTTCGAGTCAAACTAGTCAAACTGATTTTGCAATACGCTTAATTGCTCATCCTTTTGCGCTACTTCTTACTTAAGATTTTGTATCTGCTAGTCATAATTTTATTATCTATTGTAAGCAATATTTGAAAAATTAGGAAATCAATAAATTCTAAAGTGTGAATCATCTTTTTCTTTTTCTATTCTTTCTATGGTCAATCTGTTGAGGCTAAGGATTCAACCCACTAGTTGAAATAGTCCACACTCTATACAAGTTTAGTGAACATAAAACACAAATTATGAAAACTCTTCTGAATGAAATATTTTATGATCTACTTTTAATGTCAATAGATTTTATTTGAGAAAAATTTAAATTCAAACTTAATCAATCAGCAAATATGAAGGAAGCGAGTGGAGGCTCTTCCAAGCCTAAAACTCTCAGGGAATTATTCGACCAAGAGATCTTCTCCAACTAATCCTCAGCTCTCAAAGGTAAAATATTCATAATATTGGAATACATTATAGGTTCAGTGTTTCAAGGAGGTAACCAGAATAAAAGAGATGACTTTACTCTCACCTCCCCTGACTTAATGAATGGAGTCTTTAGTGATGGGAAAAATAGCAGACTAACCTATGAAGATGTGGAGCATTTCAATACGAATAAGTATCATAACGATTACGAAAAAGTGGTGAGGGACTCTGATTCCAAGATTCTCTCTTCACAGGGACTTGGCATGAGTGTCTTCAGACCCACCACTTAATCGATACTAGGAGCTGCTCAAAGCAAAGTTAATAAGAATTTGATGGTGAGTCAACTGGGTAATTCACGGGGACTCACTTCAAGCGCTCTCGGTGGGCAGCCGAATAATGGCGCAAATCAATAATTCGGATTCACAAGTGCATATCTCAATAACAAGGAAAATTAAGAGGCCATCAATCAATTCATGCAATCACTTCTTAACCCCTCCAATTCCTCCATGCAGCAATCTCAGCTTGATTCCTAATTTAAGACAGGACCAAATGGAGCAGCCGATAAAAAGAAAAGTGTGAAACACCAAATGTACAAGGAAATATTTGGAATAGAGGAGGAGGAAGAGGGATCAATTTAAGAGTCAAACCGAAAGCGTCTTCAGACTACAGAGTGCAATGAAACTGAGCTATTCTAGGAGGATCAAAATTAATATGACGAGGAGGAGGATGAGTTTGCTATCTCTCAAAATACTGGCAAGAAGAGCAGATATGATAAGGGTCAAAGCTTTGGAGAGAATAGATACAAGAAGATACTTGAGAAGGCAAAATAGGATTTTCAAACCAGTTTGGGGAAAAGTTTGAAGTAAACTTGGACATATATAAAAATGTTCAATTTTTATAAACTGCTAGAGAATCTAGATGGGGTTAAGATCAGAGTAAAAAGATTACAGTTGAGCCTAAAAGATCCTCTCTAGCTTAGGTTCTATCTTCAGGCTCAAGAAGCTCTTCAATAAGTAATAAAAGTAGAGACTCTAAGAAGGTGCAATTCAAGAATGTTTAAAATACAAATGCTTCTGATATACTTGATTCTCATACAAGCGTCAATGAGTCATTTAATGAAGTTGAGGGGCAATCTTATTATCAATCTATTTAGGGACTTCTCCAAGAGAAAGAGAAAATAGAAGAGGAGGAAATTAGAATAACGAGGAATCGAAATTTGACTTTTGTTGATAAATGTGGCGCTATGAAATCTGCAAGAAGTCTCTCACGTACTATTGATAGTCTGATTGGAAAACAAACTGAGAAGATGAGTGAGTATTACGATTCATAACTGAAAGAGAAAACCTCACAGAGGGGAGATTAGTCCAAGTATAATAATTAATTCGGGAGTAGCTCAAACAGAAGAGAGACTTTCGGTAACACCTAGACTCAAAGCCTAATAAATTTAAAGAATAGCAGTATTGGCAGAGGTAAGAACCAATTTTCTAGCACACTTTAAAATGAGAGCTCTAAAGAGAGAAAGAACTAGGAATTTGAAATTTAGAATCTGAAGTACAAAAATTTCAGCTCTTTAGATGCAGACCAGAAATACAACAACAAAAATTATGGTATCAACTAAGATCAATTGCTACTTCAGAGCTTGGAATCTTTCAATTCTCGATGTGATGAGGAAACTAAAGACTTCTATGCCTTAGAACTCTAGGAATTTTCGAGAAACGAGTCTCAATATTTAATAGAGCATTAAATTTGATTGATCAAATTTTATCAATAGTCAGATGGGAATCCCTTGAAGAAATCTCAGCTTAATTTTAAATTTAGAGCTGACTTCAGATCCCCAAAGAAGCCAAGTTAATCCCTACAATGAAAGCAAAACCAAGAATCAATATCAAAGATAACAGCAGCAAAGCTAGGAGAGCATTTAAAACTCTCACAGCTATGGAAACTACATAAACTAAGATTTAAACAGTACTCCTTAATTCGACTAATATGGATTTGCAAACAGTACCCTGAGGCTACATTCCTTGAAAAATTTCAGTCTCGGTGCAAGCTAGTAACTCCAATTCCTACAGTCTAAGCAGCAATAGCTCCCTCAATAGATGTCTCCTCAGTCACAGTAAGATCGTTTGATAGAAATGGAACAGTAGTTTTAGGATTAGCTGCTTCGCTATAATGAGATGCTAGATTAGCTAGAATCAGTATCCATTGAAAACTAAAGACTCTAAGAAGAAAGGAACCTTCATTAGTAGAGACAAAAAGAGCAGGAAAGAGATAGACAGAGAATAGAAGGTGAAAATCTGTAATATCTGGAAAGAATAAAGGAGCTCGAGCATCTAAACTAGGTTAAAGAAAGAGAACTCTAGAAAAGTTCAAATAAGGTAAACCATGAGAGATCGTTTGATACACCGAGTAATCAAGAGCTCCAGAGAAAGTTATAGTTAGCACTTGAGGAGAAGAAACTTCTTTAGGATAAACTAGCGAGAGCAGAAGTCGAAAAAACAGCTACTGATAGTCATCTAATTGAGTAGAATAAGCTAGTGGTAGCTGACATATCAAGCAATTATGAGTAGATATTTTTAAATGAGATTTCTAGAGACAAAAAAAATATTCTAAAGTTCATAATTATTACTACCATTCCACTACTTTGGTTATAAAATAAGAGTCTCTGAAAGGTGGGGCATTATCACTGATATCATTACAGTCTTAGGCGAGTATATTAAATGTACTCTAATCAAATAGGCCACACTTATTCAAAAATTGGATGCAAATCTAAGCAGATATAGTTGCAACTCTTTCCTTTTCTGACAGCTCTAAATCTATGAAGGCATCTATCTATTTCAGAATGGTCAGGAACTCAAAAAATTCCAAGCCTCTTCTATCGTTATGAGTTTTCCTAAACTTCTTGAGAAGTGGCTCTGCCTGTTAACAGAGATACATAACTCTGAATTCCTTTTCCTCTTCGTTAAGCATTAAGAAGCTCAGAAAGTTATCTATCTCATCAAAAGCGATATACTCCCTCTCTTGCCCATTCTGTTCTTTTGTGAAAATCTTGAATATATTTTGCAACTAGGCATATATCGAAGAGTCGCCAGAAAACATAGATAAGATCTTGTTTGCCTTCAAGAAGCCTTGTTTTATTATATCTCCTGCCTCATTCTCATCTCCATAATCCTCCATGTTAAAAAGTTGCTTCCAAGTCTTATTCTAGAGACACTTTGCCAGAGCTTTCATCTTATCAACCATCTATACATCAGTGGAGTTTTTATACATCTTTATTGCAAAGGCCAGCCCCTCCTGCTTATAATACATCATGCGGGAAATGAATTCATACTGCTTCACTCCTTGAGAGGTGAACTCAAGCAAGTATTTGACATCATCGATTTCAGAATCAATGACCACTCCGATTCTACACCAGAGCTTTCTCGCGAATGGAGGACTGTCCTTTTACTTGAAACGTAGAAGTTATCTCATTATGTGCGCCTCCTAGGAATTTATGAGAGTGTAGTTATCGAAGAGCACAAGCTCCTCTACTAGAACTAAATCTCCACCCTTTGCTCTAGTGATTAGATCTGCGAAGTTTATTGTTGGGGCTGAGTCATCAAAGAAGCTCTTGCTCTTACTTTTCTTAAGTTTATGAATAGGATTCACAGAGCCTCCTATCAAATTTCCTCCCATGAAAGTTTAGATTATTATAGTTTAAGTTTTAATTAGATAATTAACAAAAGTAGCGAAACTAAAAATACTAATTTATTAAAATTGTCTAAACAGGATTTATCGCCTGAACCAACAATCATCAAAACAAATCAGCAAAATCCCACCTGATGAATGATTTTCAGACCTTGAAAAATTTTATGCCAATAAGTTGAACTCAATTAGTGCTGCTGTTAATTGTGGACTCGTTAACTGGTTCAAATGTGGCATTAGGGTTCATCTTAGAGCCGTCAGCTAGGAGTGTAACTACATGCTGTTGCTCTGGCTGAGTTGAAAAAGATTACTGATTCAACTCTTTTGACTGCATTTATTACTGCTGCAGTTGTTATAGCTAGGTGGCTGCATTTTATTGCAGAGTTTGTGCTAGGGCAATTTAACTCAGAAGAGAGTTAACTGGTCTTTCTTTAGAGCAGTTTCTACTTTCAACTGGGGAAGGATTTGCAAAGGTAAGCGAGAACTTGCTTACTTTCTTATTATTCTGTTGGGTCTTATTGTTAACGCTTGAAGCTGTTGTTTAGTGCTGATTGGAGTTGATGCTAGTGTTCTCTGGGCCCTTAGATTAGCGGAGTCCTCCAAAGCTTGGCAATGAATCAGAGGTGAAGTTATTAGAAGGCTTGGATTAGTAACTCTACTGGTGCATCATGTGCTGATTCAACTGGCCTGAAGATTGAAATAGAATGTAAATTATCTAAATTATAAATTGAGTGCGCTTGATAGAAGAGCTCCTTTCTTCTTAATCAAACTTCTTATCAGGAGAAGTTCTCATGGTATTGGTGATTGAAAAAGGAGGCTCCCTGTCTCTATATTCATCAATAGTAGCTGAGCTCAAGGAAGGAGTGCTTTGGTTTAGTTCATTGCTACTTTATGGTTTTCGATTCGCCATTGAAAAACCATTTGTAGGTGTTTATGTGAAAGTTGCTTAAATAATTTAGATACTGATCTTAGGGTATCTGGTTCTTCTAAAGCTTGCGAGAATGTCTACTTTTCCTCTTTATCGCAATAAAAAGATAGAGTATAGGAATTTGAAATTCATAAGTAATTTTTAATTACAGTCAAACCAATTTCTGCTCTATTTTCAATCTTCTTAAAATGATAATCACCTACTTTTAAATCATTTTTAATTTTTAAATCAAATAACACTGTGCTATAATGTTGTGCTTAAGATATAAGGGATCAGTGGACCCTCCTAATATATTGCTGAAATCCTCATCACTAACTGCTTGCTAAATTTGAATAGGAGGATGCACGGAGACTCTCTCCTCTAAATTAGAGTGTTAATTAAAACAATTTGAGTAACTTACTTTTGAGGGAATCTTATTTGCTTCTAATGGTATTTCTCTCGGAGGTCAGTCTGATGGATTTCTGTGTAGATCTCCTGCTGCTAAACACATTACTACTGTTATGATTGCTAGTGTTGCCACTGATGCTACTAATGTTATTATTATTATTGGTGTTACTCGAGCTCTGCATCACTTAATGGCTGCCTCTATGCCTCTTAAAAAGTCCTTAACTGCCTGCTTGTGCTACTCCTGCATCTTTGTGAAACTCCATGCTGCTACTCGCACCTGAATACTGATTGCTCTACCCTCCTCCATACTTTTAACTGGATTGGTTGAATCCGTTCCCACCAGTGGGTGTCTTTCCATATCTCTAACTTTGACTGGTGGAGCCATAAGCCTCAGCAGCCCTCGTCGAGAAGATATTATTTGAAGTGGAATTACCACTACCCATCTTATGCGCTGTTCCTACTTGCTATCGGGAGCTGCGGCTTGTCTTTGAATTTCTTGATGTGTTCAGATCCTGCTGCGACTAGTTTATGCTATCTCTATTAGATGGTCCATAAGATTGCTACTGGGAGTTTTATTGTGAGAAATGCTACTAGTAATAATGATGATTGAATGTGTATACGTTCCGAGGAGGCTTCTTGCTCTCCACTGTCAGATTTTATGAAGATTATAGATGAGAAGGCATATGACCTCCTCCATAAGGGCTTGTCTGCTCTAAATTCAACCCTGGGCCAGAGTAGCCCACCTAATTGCTTCTTCTCTTATCCAGGAAATAGCCTCCTGAGTTTTCAAAGTTTTCAGAATTTTTGGAGAGAGTGCTTCTGTTAGTCCTCCTTGTCGAATCGTAGTCTTCAATTCTCTTGTTGTTAGAGTTTCTAGATCTGTTTGTCAATTGATTAGAGTTTCCAATGTCTGGCTGAGTATTAAGATGCACATTAGCGAAGGGATGATTACTCATCTGAAGACTGGCTCCAAGAAAGGATGAATTCTTACCTATGATGCTTAGCTTCTCATCCTCAGCCGTATTAGGGTTGAATTCATCGACGCTGTTGTTCGTATATTCAATGTCTGGTGTGCTAGTTATGTCATCTTCCCCAGGAACTCCACTTCCATAGCCACCGAGTATTGAGCTCTTCACATCTATTAAGGTTTGCGAGAAATCCTTCTTGATCTCACCAATCTCGCTTTGAAGCATCTAAACCTCCTACTGATAAAAGGTTTTAGAGTTCTGTATCTCGAAATTCTACTTGACAAGCTGCGTCTGGAGCCCAACTACTTTTCTGTCAAGATACTTTGTGCGCAATCTGTAAAACTAACTTGCCTCCTGCACATCATTTTCTCTCAGCGAGAAGAAATCTTCGATCTCCTTCTCAAACTTCTCATAGATCAAGTCAAAGAAATCTGCAATTTTCTCTCCTTAGTCTTCTGCTATGATCTCTATGCCGCTACAGTTTTTGAGTTTTAACTTTGACTCCTCCAGGCCCTTTTCAACTCCCTTGTATAATAAATCCCGTAATGGTGCGTAATCTTTATTACTGATAGCTAAAATGAACTGCTTGATGTGACCACTAAAAAATTAATCATGACTTAAAAGTTTATTCATAACACCACTGAGCTCCCTATGTATGTCCCTGAGCTGTACATATTTATCATATAGGCCAAAGCATCTTCGGTTATAGCCCCTTAACTGATTCACTTCAGAATCAGGGAGCGAGGTCTTGATGTAATCGAAGAGTTTGAAGATTCCTTTGCCCAAAGCTTTCTGCGCACTTTCAATCGTTAACTCCACCTACTAAGTCGCTTCTCTCAAGTTAATCAGCATTAAATATTCCTAACTACCTTCTTTCTGGGCCTTATTATGATAAAAGACTTTTTATATAGGCTTAATACGATTATCATTAAGGTAATAAGTGCTGTGTCTAATTCGGGTAGTGGGGACTCGGTTATGAATTTTTCCAGGCTTTCTTTTTCGGAAAGTCCATGGCTGCCCTTTCCTCCAAGTTTGGAGTTAGAAGAATTGGGAGTGGAGGCTGTAGCGGGATTAGCTGGGTTATTGTTAGAGCCTCCTAAGAAATCAAAGAGCCTTTTGAACATTTTATTATATTCTTATAAGCTCCCTCACTCACTCCTATTATTCATTTACAACGACTTGCACTATATCAAATCACCGCAATTTCAAAGCAAA